>JBBPBX010011402.1:8693-21348 GCA_038048925.1 Garcialebias charrua | reverse complement strand
AGTCTTTCGGACGAAAGACGAAACGTTTCTACAGTTTTTTTTGGCTTTGTTTTGTTTCGTTTTTTGAATGATCCAGAGGACCAGACTTAGCTTTTTTGGATTAAGAGTATAAAGTTTTTGGGAATGTGGTTTGATGAGAAACTAATATGGAATATTCACATTCAAAAAATTATTGATAAATGTAAAAAGGGTCTTAAATATTATGAGATGTTTGGCGGGAAATGAATGGGGAGCAGACAGAACAGCATTAAAGAGAATATATACACCGGGCTGATCAGGTCAACTATAGATTATGGCAATGTAATCTATAGATCTGCAGCAAAAACACAACTAGAGAAACTAGATAATATCCAACATCAAGCACTGAGAATCTGTACAGAAGCATTCAGAACCACCCCAACAGCAGCACTTAAAGTAGAGATGGGAGAAATGCCTTTAGAATTGAGAAGAACACAGCTAGCAATAAATTACTGGATCAACTTAAAAGGAAATAACCCGGATCATTCTGATTTTGAAAAAGCCCAATTTGGACCCCAATGAGCTCTGCAACAGGCCAATATCAAAATTGCCTTTTCTTGCCAAAATTTTGGAGAAGATAACAGTTGAATACTTTCTTGCAAAGTAATAATATTCTGGACAAGTTTCAATCTGGTTTTCGCAAAATGCACTCCACTGAAACTGCCTTATTAAAAGTATCTAATGACATTTTGATGGCTGCAGACTCTGGTCAGAGCAGTGTATTGATTTTATTGGATCTATCTTCAGCTTTTGACACAGTCGACCACACAATTCTAATACATCGACTGCAACATGAATTAGGATTTTCTGGAACTGTTTTGAAGTGGTTTTCCTCTTGTTTTCCTCTTATCTGAACAACAGAACATTTTCAATGTTTGTGAATAACATACAGTCTAAGACCTCTCCGTTAATGTATGGTGTTCCTCAGGGTTAAATCTTGGGTCCTATTCTGTTCATTATACAGTATACAGTACATCACCCCCCTCGCAAAGATTATAAATAGCTTCAGAAATGTCTCTTACCATTTCTATGCTGATGACATTCAACTCTACTGCTCCTTCAATGACTCAGAATTACACAAGTTAGATGAACTAGTAAAATGTGTGTCCCAGATTAAGGTGTGGTTAGCCAACAACTGCCTTCAGTTAAATTCTGCCAAGACTGAAACCCTGATCATTGCCCCTGAACAGAAAGTTCCTCGCATCAAACAACATCTCGGTTCTCTGGGCTCCTCTTCTCAGCCGAGCCTCAGAAACCTTGGTGTTCAGTTCGACCAGTCAATGTCTTTGGACAAACATTCAAAGCTTCTGGTCAGAAACTGCTTTTATCATCTGAGGAACATTTCTAAACTGAGGGCAATGTTATCCAAATCTGACCTGGAGATGATTATTCATGTTTTTATCTCTTCTCGTTTAGATTACTGCAATTCCCTTTTTACTTGTTTTAATAAGTCTGCTGTCGCTCGTGTCCAGTTGGTCCAGAACGCTGCTGCAAGGCTTTTAACAGGAACAAATAGAAGGTCTCACATCACACCGGTTTTATATGATCTACATTGGCTCCCTGTTGAATTTAGAATTCATTTTAAAATTTTGGTCTTAACTTTTAGAGCGTTAAATGGACAGGCCCCCCAGTACATCACAGAAATGTTGATCCCTTATTCTCAGCCTGCGCCCTTCAGTCCTCAGCGCTGAACCTTTTAAAGGATCCTAAGACCTGGTTTAAAGCGGGGTGACCTTTTCTTTCAGGCTGTAGCCCCCCGGCTGTGGAATGCCCTGCCCCTGTCTCTTCGTGTGACCGTCTCTGTTGATTCCTTTAAAACGCAGCTTAAGACACTTTTATTCAGACAAGCTTTTAGTTAAATGTTTTTATTTAGTGTTTTTATCAACTGTTCTTGTTTTTATCAGCTGTTTTTATTGTTTTGATTAATCAGCTGTTATTACAGCATTTCTTTTGTCTATTTTAATCTTTTATTTATATGTTGTACAGCACTTTGTGATTTTATCTATGAAAAGTGCTATATAAATAAACTTTACTTACTTACTTACTTACTATCATCCAACATTAGACATTTTAAAACCATGCTGGGAAAAAACAAAAAGAGAAACAGGAAGCTTTGGTTGGGTAATAGATCAGAAGGTGCAAGAAATTCAAATAAGAAACCTAACAATAAGTCCAGTAGTACCGTTGCCAACAATACCACCATGGATACCAACTGCAAAAGTAGATCTTACACTTATGGAAAAGAAAAAAAGATAAATAATTCACTTTTAACTTGTATACAGTACAAAAATATATAAATAACTATTATGGTTACATTCAGATATACACAGATGCATCAAAAGTCACAACAGGGAAAATAGGAATTGCAATTATCATCCCAGATTTCCATAAGAAACACGTTAAAAGGATTACAAATGGATTGTCAGTATACACCGGGGAAATGTTAGCAATATTATTAGCAGTACAGTGGATAGAAGATGTCAGACCATTAAAAACAATAATTTGTTCAGATTCAAGTTCATCACTTACAAGCTTACAGCACAGCCACTCAGACAGCAGACCAGACATTCTATTAGAAATACAACAAACACTATTCAGAATAATGATGATGGGTTTGGAGGTCGCATTTCTGTGGGTACCAGCACACATTGGGGTTGAAGGGAATGAAGCAGCAGACAGGGAAGCAAAAAGAGCAACAACACAACAAGTTAACTTTATAATAAATACAACTTTATAATAAATACAAGCAAATCAGAAGCAAGAAGCATTGTTAAACAAAAACCGAAGGAAAAGTGGCAGAAAGAATGGAATGAAGAAAACAAAGGAAGATGGTATAAGATCCAGAGAAGAGTGGGAGAGATGAGAACAGGAGGGAGAAACAGAAGAGAAGAGAGAATAGTAACAAGATTTGGACATACTGGACTAAACAGCACATTGTTCAGAATACAAAAACATGAAACAGGAAATTGTCAGTATTGTGGAAAAACAGAAACAATAGAGCACGTCATTTTAATTTGTCAGCGATAAGCGAGAGAAAGAAGATAGGCTACATGATGGAGGAATTTAGAAAGATTAAAGAAACTGTTAATATCACAAATACTGTACAAAAAGAGTCAGGAAATAAAAGTGTAAACATTTTGATAAAGTTCTTCATTAAAACAAAGCTGATCAATAGGATATGATTAGGACAGACAACACATACACAAGTAAATATGATTTCTTATTCTCCTTTCTTATTCTGCTCCTGCTTCATGGAATATCTTACAAAAAGATCTGAAGCTCTCGACCTTGACTTCTCTAAATGGTTTTCAGAATCTGTTGGAATCCTGGCAAAAACCAATGCAGATTTGTTCCTGTCTTTGATTTTATACGTCTACCTTATAATGTTTTGCTAGTTTTTTGATACTTTGTTAAAAAAAGAAAAAAAAAATCTTTTTTTTTCTCTCTTTTTGTTTTCTATTGTTTATTGTTTGTTTGTTTATTGTTTAATGAAATTCTATCACTGCTGTTCATTGTTCTTTAGTTTTAGCAGGTCACTTTCGTAAATGAGCCCATGAGGTTCAAAAGATTTACCTGACTAAATAAAGGTTGAATGAATGAATGAAAATTATTATTATTGAGCATTCTGACCCACACTCCATACCAGTCGGTGGCGGTAATGCACACCATAAGTTGTTTGCCAACCGCCAATATAAAACCGAAGAAGAAAAAAAAAAAAGTTGGTTGCCAACCGCCAATATAAAACCGAAGAAGAAGAGAAAAAAAAGTTGGTTGCCAACCGCCAATAAAAACCGAAGAAGTGTTTCCACATCCATGACAACAACGAGTATGTCCAGAAAGAGAAAAGTTGATGCAGAGGGAAGACTGTTTCAAGAAAGATGGGAAGGCGAATACTTGTTTGTGCTTCAAGGAGAAAGACCGGTGTGTCTTTTGTGTTACGAGGCGGTGTCGGTTGTCAAAGAGTACAATCTGCGTCGACATTTTGACACCAAACACGGAGCTAAGTACGCTAAAGCTAGCCTTGAAGAAAAGCAACAAATTGCCCAAGAACTAAAAGGCAAACTGCGGTCGCAGCAGAGTTTGTTCACGAAATCCACAACCAAGAACGAAGCCGCAGTGAAAGCTTTTTCAGAGGGAGCGTTTTTGAACGTCTGTGAGCAGGTATGTCCCATTACGTTCTTCTTCTTCTTTTTGGTGCTTTATAGCGGTTGGCAAACAACTTAAGGTGCATTACCGCCACCTTCCAGATTGGAGTATGGACTAGATGTTTTTTATTCTATTCAAAGGACCCAGTCGTCTTGAAACTCCCTAACATCCAATTTACTTTTACCCTTTCTTGAATCCCTAATTATCAACTCTCTTACCTATACAGTACATACTTATGTCACCATTTTGATTATCTTGATCTCCCTTGAATTCCCCACACCAAAACTATATCACTTCTTCATTGTCTTATAGGTCAATTCTCATCTTTTCTAAATGTTAACAAAATGTATGACTTTTAATATACCCATAAATAAACCGATTTACTATAATACTTATTTCACCATATTGATCAACTTGATGTCCCTATAAAGTGTAATGTGCATTAAATTCCCTCTACCAAACAATATTTCTTCTCCATTGTACTACAGTTAAGTCATGTTTAGAGAAACCTCATTTTCAGATGTTCCTTCACCTTATCTCAATTCATCATGTATTTTTCCCCAAGATAACTCCCAGTTACAGACTTTTAAAAATGTCAGTTTATGAAGAAACACCATCGCGAACCGAGTGAAGGAACTAGCAGAACATCTTTCAACACAGCTGGCCGAGGAGACACACAGCCACACAGCTTTTTCATTAGCTGTTGATGAAAGCACAGATGGACACAGCTCACACAGCTAATCAAAGACTAACCAAAAAACTTGAGTACTGTAATATAGTTGTGAACTGAGTCAACCTTTATTTTTGTATTTTTAGTTGATTACATATTATTTATGTGTAGCTGCTGTTGTAATTATTTAATGTTTGCAGTAGGGGTGCGAATCTCTCGGTGTCTGGAGAATCGATTCGATTCCGATTTTTGGTGTCACGATTCGATTCAAAATCGATTTTTGGATTCAGAAACGATTTTTGAGTCAGAAACGATTTTTCTATTAAAATGGTCATAAATTTAGTTTCAGTTTTGTAACTTACAAGCTGAAACGAATAAACAACAATGTAAACAAATGGAACATTTATTTAAAACGATAATTTTAAACTGAAAACATTAAACAACAATGTAAACAAATGGAACATTTATTTAAAACAATAATTTTAGGTTCCTTATTGTATCAAATTTTTTGCATCGTTTGATATTTATACCAAAAATAGGAACAAATAATACAGGAATGCATTAAATTCTGTAACTTAAATAACCAGTACAGTATTAGGTTAGCTTTTTGCTCTGTTACTTATAGAAGATTATTGTTTGAATTGATTGTTTGAACTTGTTTTGTTTTTGAAAAAAGGGGCAGATAAAATAAGATTTCTTCTTCTTTCTGCCACCTTTCATTTTATGTATTCTTTCATATACTATGAGATATGGTTTTATTTTCTTTATCTTTGGGTTTTAATATAAAAAATCGATTTTGGGGCTTTTAGAATTGATTCTGAATCGCCAGGACTAAGAATCTAGATTCTTTAAAAAAAACGATTTTTTTTTCTCCCCTGCACCTCTAGTTTGCAGGTCTTATGTGTGTATGCAGACAAATTGTTGTCATCAAACCATCAGTTGGATGCAAGTCTTTGTGTAGCCTTTTTTTTTGTGTAAAATGCTACATGTGTCATACATGTTCTTTGCAGCTCAGTTTTATGTTATTTTTCTTTATTAACTTAGACAGTTTGATCATTAATGGAGTGATGTGGGTTTTCATAAGCTGACAAAAATTTAAAAGGATTTATGTTAGAGCAACAAGCAAACCCATGTTTTCTATGCAACTGTAATTGTCACTTGAATAAGTTATAATAAATAATGAGTTATTTAACATTAAGGAGTATTTACATTTATTTTACATTACATTCGATTACATTTAGTTACATTTATAAGTTACATCTGGCCCTTTAAGGACAGCTATGCTGATGTGGCCCTCGGTGAAAATGAGTTTGACACCCCTGCCTTAGAGGTTTTTGAAACTCACAGTGATCAGTTCTTACAGGGTATCTTGGAGCGTCTTAACGCTGGGGAGGTTGTCATCGGCGATGGAGGCTTTGTGTTTGCTCTGGAGAAGAGAGGCTACGTGAAGGCTGGGCCCTGGACCCCAGAGGCTGCTGCAGAGCACCCAGAAGCTGGTGGGAACAAGTTGTTTCACTAACTTTAACGCCTTATTTCAATCTAAGAAACAATCACGTTTGACTTTTTCTCCTAACATCATTGTGTTTTTTAGCCTTTTGTAATATCGGAGTTACAAAGTTCACATCAGTTCTCTGCCACTTTTTCACTGCTGATGGCCAAACTCTCCAATAGAAACTGTTGATGTATAAATAATAAAGTAGATATAGTAGATATTCTAGTGTGTTCTAAATCATTTGCCCTCAGTAAAAGTTTTGATGGTGTCCTCTGTTGTCTTGCAGTACGTCAGCTGCACAGGGAGTTCCTGCGGGCTGGATCCAACGTCATGCAGACCTTTACCTTCTATGCCAGTGATGACAAGCTGGAGAACAGGGGCAACAAGCTCACCTTCACTGTAAGCTAATCAGAACATCACACCACTTCCAAATACTGTATATAAAAAAATATCTTGCAGGTGGCTGAAAGAAAGGTGACAATGATTGATACACTTTTTATTTGTGTTTCCGTCAGGGAGCTCAGATCAACGAGGCCGCCTGCGATTTGGCCCGAGAGGTCGCCAACGAGGGCGACGCTCTGGTTGCAGGAGGAGTGTCCCAGACTCCATCCTACCTGAGCTGCAAGAGTGAGGCAGAGGTGAAGGCCACCTTAAAGAAACAGCTGGATGTCTTCATCAAGAAGAATGTTGACTTCCTAATTGCTGAGGTACATCTATTAATGAATGAAATCAATTCAATTCATTTTGTTTTTAAGTGTGGAGGCATTGTTGGTTCCAACTATGTTGAGTTTTGCTCAAATATTGTGGGAAAGAAAATCTGACCAAGAACTTTGTCTCGCAGTACTTTGAGCACGTTGAAGAGGCTGTGTGGGCCGTGGAGGTGCTGAAGGAGACAGGGAAGCCTGTGGCTGCAACTCTGTGCATTGGACCTGAGGGAGACATGCACGGCATCTCACCTGGAGAGTGTGCTGTCAGGCTGGTGAAGGCTGGTATGCAAAGTAGTTTTTATTGAGTATTTTGTGTGTCATCTCACATGTGATGAAAATATAATGGAATAAACTTTGTTTCTCTTGTCTGGGTGAGTGGCGTGGGGGTTTAACAGCATCACTGCCTATTTGTTGCATATTCTGGTTGTTCTTTCTTTAATAGCAAAAGATTAAGCATCTTTAAATTTTAATCATTTTGTTTCAGCTCATTAAATACCCTCAACATGAGTCCTCTGCATCAAATCCACCTATAATTTGAAGTTTTAGTGTTCTAAAACATCCTATATTGTACCAGTCAAAGATTTTGATACATCCAACTACTGTATTTAAAATGAATAAATTGTGTATCAATACCTCTGGTTCTGGATTAAAAGTTGGAAATTAGGCCTCTTTTTTTTTTTTTTTTAGTTAGTGTTTTGTAAATTCATGCATCACTAACGGGTATAATAAACTTTTAACATAGATCAGTGAGTTCCCAACTGTGCCCAGTTGTTCCACTCAAAAAAGCATTTATTGCAATGGTTTGTTATCTCGATGTCCAAATACTTCTTTAAAAAGTTTTCAGTTAATCCAAAAATGCTGCTGCCAGAGTCTTAACTGGAGTTAGTGGGAGAGATCATGTCTCTCCAGTTTTAGCTTCTCTCCACTGGCTCCCTGTCAAATTCAGAATTGAATTCAAAATCTTTACTTCTAACTTACAAAGTACAAAGCCCTCAACAACCTAGCTCCAGTTCATATTCGACATCTTATTGTTCCATATTTTCCAAATGGAGCACTTCACTCTCAGACTGCAGGCTTACTTGTGGTTCCTAGAGTTTCCAAAAGCAGAATGGGAGGAAGATCTTCCAGTTATCAGGCTCCTCTCTTGTGGAACCAACTTCCAGTTTCTGTCTGTGAGGCGGACGCATTGTCCAGTTTTAAAACTGGACTTAAGACTTTACTGTTTGATAAATCCTATATTTAGGGTTGGCTGCCTTAAGCTTAGACCTATAGAGGACAAATTGACCTAAATGAATTGTTAAAATTGAATAGTTTCATTTGATATCATTTCTATCTATTTCTATCTTAACATGTGATTCTCGACCTGCCATTGTGTATCTGTTCCTCTCAAATCCAGCCGGTCGCAGCAGAAGCCGCTTGTCCCGAGTCTGTTTCTGCTAAAGGTTTCTTTCTAATGAAGGAGTTTTTCCTTTCCATTGTCACCTTCATGCTTGCTAAAGAGGAGAGTTCTGCGATGGAGTTAAATTCAAAGCAGTCTGCTCCTCAGATAAATAGTGTAAAAAAACATTTTTATATGAATGTTTCTGTTCAGTGCCCTGAGATGACTTCTGTTGTGACTTGGCGCTATATAAATGAACTGAATTTAAACTGAATTGAATTTTCCAAAATTCAAGACCACCTATCTGAATTATGTATCATTTGTGTACATAACAGGTTATTTATTATATGTTGTAGGTGCTCAGATTGTGGGAGTCAACTGCCACTTTGACCCCCTGACCTGTGTGAAGACGGTGAAGATGATGAAGGAGGCAGTAGAGAAGGCCGGGCTGAAGGCTCACTACATGGTCCAGCCGCTGGCGTACCACACTCCTGACTGCAACTGCCAGGGATTCATCGACCTGCCAGAATTCCCCTTCGGTAAAAACACACCGTTCATTCAACCTTTATTTATACAGGCTAGCCTCGTTGAGTCACGGGGACTCATTTACAAGAGGGACCTGTCTCACTCACACCAAACAACCATCCACTCTCACACTCACACCTAGGGTCAATTTAGAGTCACCAATCAGCCTAACAAGCATGTTTTTTGGTCTGTGGGAGGAAACCGGAGTACCCGGAGGAAACCCACGCATGCACGGGGAGAACATGCAAACTCCACCCAGAAAGGCCCCGGACCGGGATTTGAACCGGCAACCTTCTCGCTGAGAGGCAGCAGCTCTACCAGTTGTGCCACCGTGCTGCACTTTGTAGATTCTGCCACGCAACTTCCATGTGTAAAATGACAACTAAACATTTTCTCACTGCCTATGCTGACCTCTTTTGCTGGTGCACAACATAAACTTAAATTATCTACTAGTAATTCTACAAATGCTCACCCCACCCCCACAAACGTGTTTTCATTTTCCTGCCAGGCCTGGAGCCCAGGATCCTGACCCGCTGGGACATGCACAAGTACGCCAGAGAAGCCTACAATGCTGGAATCCGCTACATTGGTGGCTGCTGTGGGTTTGAGCCCTATCACATCAGGGCTGTGGCAGAAGAACTGGCCCCTGAGAGAGGAATAACGCCTCCTGGATCAGAGAAACATGGAGAGTGGGGGGCTGGTCTGGAGATGCACACCAAACCCTGGGTCAGAGCCCGGTTAGTAGCAACATTTACTACTCTGAATGTCCATCTATGCTCAAACAAACTTTTCATTTTGGCTCATTTGCACCAGCTAATGTCTTATTTTTCTTTTAGAGCGCGCCGTGACTACTGGGAGAACCTGAAACCAGCCTCTGGTCGTCCACTGTGTGCCTCTTTGTCTCTCCCTGATAGCTGGGGTGTTACCAAGGGTCATGCCGATCTCCTGCAGCAGAAAGAGGCTACAAGCAAGGACCAACTCAAAGAGCTGTTTGACCGGTCAAAGACCCATTGAATCCTTCCACTGTGTTCAGACCTGGCAGCAGACATGAGTCAAACAGCTGTACTGTGACGCTTCGGACATACTGGGGTGTACTGGAGCTCTATACTGTACTGTATAAGGTGGTGACTAATAACATCAAGCAGCAAATTCTCACTTCACAAAGGACTGTTTTATACATCTGTTAATTGAAGGGGAAAAAAAAGAGGCCAAACAGTCTTAAGTTCGATTTGGCCCATGTTGAAAAGAGGGACCCGTTTGTTTTCCGTAGCCCTGGACCAGTTTGTTTAATAAAACATCTAATAAAATTGAAATTGGTAACTTGACTATTGAGATTTCTTGAAATAAAACAAAGCATCAGCACAATAACAACATACACATGGTGAACATACAATATTTATGCCATGCTCAGGTGAACTAACGCAGACAAAAACAAGGAACAAGTGAAGTCTGCAGTGTATGTTTTGCCATTTTGGACGGTCATTGGATACACTGAGTTACATCAGAAACAGCCATCAACACCTTCTAATCCCCAAACAGAAATTCAGCTGAAGGTGGCCATAAGGTTTATTCTACAGGTCCTAAAAAAATTAGCATATTGTGATAAAGGTCAGTATTTTCCATAATGTAATGATAAAAATGAAACTTTCATATATTTTAGATTCATTGCACACCAACTGAAATATTTCAGGTCTTTAATTGTTTTAATACTGATGATTTTGGCATACAGCTCATGAAAACCCAAATTTGATGTATAAAAAAATTGGCATATCATGAAAAGGTTCTAAATGAGCTATTAACCTAATCAACGAATTAACTAAACACCTGCAAAAGATTCCTGAGGCTTTTGAAAACTCCCAGCCTGGTTCATTACTCAAAACCGCAATCATGGGTAAGACTGCCGACCTGACTGCTGTCCAGAAGGCCATCATTGACACCCTCAAGCAAGAGGATAAGACACAGAAAGACATTTCTGAACGAATAGGCTGTTCCCAGAGTGCTGGATCAAGGCACCTCAGTGGGAAGGGAAAAGTGTGGCAGAAAACACTGCACAACGAGAAGAGGTGACCGGACCCTGAGGAAGATTGTGGAGAAGGGCCGATTCCAGAGCCACCGTGCACAGGTGTGTGTAGGAAATGGGCTGCAGGTGCCACATTCCCCAGGTCAAGCCACTTTTGAACCAGAAACAGCGGCAGAAGCACCTGACCTGGGCTACAGAGAAGCAGCACTGGACTGTTGCTCAGTGGTCCAAAGTACTTTTTTTTTTCTGGATGAAAGTGTAGGAGGTGGTGAAGAGACGACACAGGAGACGGGATGTAGTTCTTCACTTTTAATCAACTCCTACTCAACTGGTGGGAAAACACCCAACACCGCCTTATATACTCAATACAACATCCGGTCCTCTGGACCTTTCACAATAAAACATCCTGTAATGCCTTCGGTCCACTGGGTGTGAGTAGAGCCCCCTAGTGGTCCACCACACACGCCCCCCCAGAACACCCAGTAAGGTCCATCACTAGTCCCGCATTTTAGGTTTGATCAAACGACCAGAACGGCTGAACCTGGGCCCTGCAGAACCAGTCTGATGAAGCGGAGGGCTACGAGGAGGGTCTGCAGAAGATTCGGGCTCCAATGGACGTTGAGAGTCTCTGGAAGAAGGACCGCAGTCCGTTAGCAATGTGGATGGAGGTCTGCCCCTGCGAGGAGCCTGGGCCGTAACAACCTGATCATCTGACACAACATGAGCTGGTTTAAGCCTATCGATACAGACAGTCTCAGTACGACCCCCTAAATCTAAAAGGAAGTGTTTCGGACCTGGTTGAAGAACCCGAAACGGTCCATCATACAAAGGCTGTAGTGGTGTCCTGTGTGCATTGTGTTTGACAAAAACAAATTTAGAGGACTCCAGACTCTTAGGGACAAACGACTGCGGTAAACAATGGTGTACCGGGCCGGGGACACGAAAAGGGGCCTCCTGAGGTGAAAAATGTGGCAACGGTGGGGCGCATTGTGGTGAGGGTACCTCAGGTAAAAACTCACCGGGGACGCGCACAGGCTGACCGTAAACCAGTTCAGCCAGGGGAAGAGCTCAGGTCTTCTTTGGTTGCGGTACGTAACCCCAACAAAACCCAGGGAAGAATCCAGTTGTCACCGGTCAATGCAGCGCGAAGTGCGGCTTTCAATGTGGAGCTTTTAACAATAAGATGTCGGCCACATTACCTCCCCCGCGACTATTCAGCGATAATAATAAGCAATGTTTACATACCCCCCGATGCTAATGCTAAAGTCGCCCAGGAAGAAATTCATGAGTTACTCACCTCGCTGCAGTGTAAATATCCTGAGGGGTTTTTCATTGTTTCCGGGGACTTCAATCACGTGGATTTACGTGTCATCCTTCCAACCTTCAATCAGCACGTTTTCACAGAAACACGAGGAAATAAGACATTAGACCAGGTCTACACGAATGTGAAGGGGGCGTACACGGCGAAGCCACGCCCACCGATCGGGGCTTCCGACCATCGCTCCCTGCTATTGGTCCCTAGACAGCTCCCCCCACTCCGACGTTCGATGCCAGAACAAAGAGTGATAACATCGTGGCGCCAAGATAGTTCCCCCATGCTAAGAGACTGCTTTGAAAACACAAACTGGTCTGTCTTCAAAGAGGCAGCTACGAATGGAAATTCAATTGACCTGGAGCTTTATGCTTCCTCTGTCCTGGG
>JBBPBX010011401.1:0-56001 GCA_038048925.1 Garcialebias charrua | reverse complement strand
CATCCATCCATCCATTTTCTTCCGCTTATCCGGGGTCGGGTCGCGGGGGTAGCAGCCTAAGTAGGGAGGCCCAGACTTCCCTCTCCCCAGCCACTTGGAGCAGCTCCTCTGGGGGAATCCCAAGGCGTTCCCAGGCCAGCCGAGAAACATAGTCCCTCCAGCGTATCCTGGGTCTTCCTCTGGGTCTCCTCCCGGTGGGACATGCCCGGAACACCTCACCAGGGAGGCGTCCAGGAGGCATCCTAACCAGATGCCCGAGCCACCTCAACTGGCTCCTCTCGATGTGGAGAAGCAGCGGCTCTACTCCGAGTCCCTCCCGGATGACTGAGCTTCTCACCCTATCTCTAAGGGAGAGTCCAGCCACCCTGCGGAGAAAACTCATTTCAGCCGCTTGTATCCGAGATCTTGTTCTTTCGGTCATAACCCAAAGCTCATGACCATAGATGAGGGTGGGAACGTAGATCGATCGGTAAATTGAGAGCTTTGCCTTTTGACTCAGCTCTCTCTTCACCACGACAGACCGGTACAGCGCCCGCTTCACTGCGGACGCTGCACCTATCCGCCTATCGATCTCACGCTCCAGTTTTCCCTCATTCGTGAACAAGATCCCGAGATACTTAAACTCCTCCACTTGGGGCAGGACCTCCTCCCCGACCCGGAGAGGGCATGCTACCCTTTTCCGGCTCAAGACCATGGCCTCGGATTTGGAGGAACTGATCCTCATCCCGGCCGCATCACACTCGGCTGCAAACCGCTCCAGTGAAAGTTGTAAATCACGAACTGATGAAGCCAGTAGGACCACATCATCTGCAAAAAACAGAGAAGCGATTCTAAGGTCACCAAAACGGATCCTCTCAACACCTTGGCTGCGCCTAGAAATTCTGTCCATAAAAGTTATGAACAGAATCGGTGACAAAGGGCAACCTTGGCGGAGTCCAACTCTCACCGGAAACGAGCCTGACTTACTGCCGGCAATGCGGACCAAGCTCTGACACCGGTCGTACAGGGACCTAACAGCCCATATCAATGGGCCTGGTACCCCATACTCCCGCTTCCCATAGGCTCACCACCTGTGGGAGGGGCCAAAGGGGTCGGGTGCATTGTGGAATGGGTGGTGGCCGAGGGCGGGGACCCTGGCGGTCTGATCCTCGGCTACAGAAGCTGGCCATTGGGACATGGAATGTCACCTCTCTGGTGGGGAAGGAGCCTGAGCTAGTGTGTGAGGTTGAGAGGTTCCGGCTAGAAATAGTCGGACTCACCTCAACGCATGGCTCTGGCTCTGGAACCAGTTTCCTTGAGAGGGGTTGGACACTCTTCCACTCTGGAGTTGCCCCTGGTGAGAGGCGCCGAGCAGGAGTGGGCATACTTGTTGCCCCCCATCTTGGTGCCTGTACGTTGGGGTTCACCCCGGTGAACGAGAGGGTAGCCTCCCTTCGCCTACGTGTGGGGGGACGGGCTCTGACTGTTGTTTGTGCCTATGCGCCGAACGGCAGCGCAGATTACCCACCCTTTTTGGAGTCCTTGGAGGGGGTATTGGAGGGTGCGCCTCCTGGGGACTCCCTTGTTCTGCTGGGGGACTTCAACGCTCACGTGGGCAATGACAGTGAGACCTGGAGGGGTGTGGTTGGGAGGAACGGCCCCCCTGATCTGAACCCGAGTGGTGTTCTGTTGTTGGACTTCTGTGCTCGTCATGGATTGTCCATAACGAACACCATGTTCAGGCATAAGGGTGTCCATATGTGCTCTTGGCACCAGGACACCCTAGGTCGTAGTTCAATGATCGACTTTGTTGTCGTCTCATCTGATCTGCGGCCGCATGTCCTGGACACTCGGGTGAAGAGAGGGGCGGAGCTGTCAACTGACCACTACCTGGTGGTGAGTTGGCTCCGATGGTGGGGGAGGATGCCGGTCAGACCTGGCAGACCCAAACGTATTGTGAGGGTCTGCTGGGAACGTCTGGCAGAGTCTCCCGTAAGACGGAGCTTTAACTCCCACCTCCGGGAGAGCTTTGAACACGTTCCGAGGGAGGCGGGGGACATTGAGCCCGAGTGGGCCATGTTTCGCGCCTCTATTGTCGAGGCAGCTTATCGGAGTTGTGGCCGCAAGGTTGTTGGTGCCTGTCGTGGTGGCAACCCTCGAACCCGGTGGTGGACACCGGCGGTGAGGGATGCTGTCAAGCTGAAGAAGGAGTCCTATTGGGCCTTTTTGGCCTGTGGGACCCCGGAAGCAGCAGATAGGTACCGGCAGTCCAAGCGGCATGCGGCTCGGGTGGTTGCTGAGGCAAAAACTCGGGCGTGGGAGGAGTTCGGAGAGGCCATGGAGAATGACTTCCGTACGGCTTCGAGGCGATTCTGGTCCACCATCCGGCGTCTCAGGGGGGGAAAGCGGTACGCGACCAACACCATTTATGGTGGGGATGGCGTGCTGTTGACCTCAACTCGGGATGTTGTGAGTCGGTGGGCGGAATACTTCGAAGACCTCCTCAATCCTACTGGCACGTCTTCCACTGAGGAAGCGGAGCCTGGGGACTTTGGGTCGGGCTCTCCAATCTCTGGTGCTGAGGTCGCCGAGGTGGTTAAAAAGCTCCGCGGTGGCAAGGCTCCGGGGGTGGATGAGATTCGTCCTGAGTTCCTTAGGGCTCTGGATGTTGTGGGGTTGTGTTGGCTTACGCGACTCTGCAATATCGCGTGGACATCGGGGGCAGTTCCCTTGGATTGGCAGACTGGGGTGGTGGTTCCCCTATTCAAAAAGGGGGACCGTAGGGTGTGTTCCAACTATAGAGGGATCACACTCTTAAGCCTCCCTGGTAAGGTCTATTCAGGGGTTCTGGAGAGGAGGGTCCGTCGGATAGTCGAACCTCGGATTCAGGAGGAGCAGTGTGGTTTTCGTCCTGGTCGTGGAATAAATAAATAAATAAATAAAAAAAGAAGCTTTATACTACCTTATGTATAGCAAAAACACTATACTCATGAATTGGAAAAATAAAAATAATCTTTGTATTAAAGACCTTTTGTTGGGTTAAATCAGTCATGAGACAGCCTGTACCTCCACATCAGACCATTCTCTATTAGAGCTGTCATAGGGCCGGAAATCCACGGCCCTACCCTACCCGAGCCCTTAGTTTAATTACCCAAGCCCGAGGGAGCCCGCTCATTTCCTAGAAATCACCGCCCGACCCGACCCTACCCGATAAAAAAAAAACAACAACAACAAAAAAAAAAAAAAACACTACGTTTATTTATTAAGCTTTTACTGCGTTCTCCCACTCAGCAAAAGAACTTGATGTTGTTCTTCTGTGTTTTGATGGAGGAGGTGTGAGCGCGCTGCTCGCGGTGACTTTTGATGTTGAAGCTTCAGGAATGTCAGGAATGCGGCTACTTGTTCCGCCGCAGATGAGAGCAGTGTGCGGACGTGAGCGTGCACCTGACGCACGTCAGCTGGTGACATCATTTTGAGCTTGTTAAAGTTAGGCCACAGAAATAATGCAACTCTGTGCAAGTCGTGGATAATAATTTTGCGCTCCAGCACTTCTGCATGTCTGCGGCGCAGAAACGCCTGCTGCGGAGAGTCTGTGTGTGAGGACTGGCAGTGTTGCTTCAGTTTCTCATTCCAGAGACAAACCAGGTTGATGGTGGGATATTTGTCACCCTCCAGTTCTCTCTGTGCACGGTAAAATGGTTCGAGAAATGTCACTAAAAAGTCCAGCATGTCGGGGGAGACGCTGTCCAGGCGCGCCTGCTCTCTGGCTGAGTTGCGCAATTTAGTGGCTGCGCTGCGGTTTTCACCATCTAAATTCACTCTATTAATTATTTCCTCATCAGTAAACTTACTGCCTTATATTCTTTACAAGCAGATTAAAACAATTTTATATTGTGTGCATTTTTATTTAGTTTTGTTTGTGCTGTATGATTAAAAAAAACCACATCAAAGCCCGAGCCCGACCCGGCCCGCCAATCAAACGCAAAAATATGGCCCTACCCTACCCGAAGTCGGGTAGGGCTCGGGTAGGGTAGGGCTCGGGCGAAGAAACGACACCTCTATTCTCTATGGGCTTCTTTGATCGTGAAAAATTACAGCAAATAGAATGAAAGTTTAGTGCTCCGTTTGTGCAGGTTTGTGCCATTACAATTTTTGTTTGTGCTGCTTTGGTTTATGAGATATTAAAAATTATTTTTAGGTCATCCAAACGGAGCACTAAAAAAGTAGACCACTTTGGTTTGAATTGGAACAAGATCGGGGGATGGTGACATCACGGGCCAAATTTATAATAATTAATAATAATAATAATTTGTCACATTTGTCATCTGTGTATGTTTCCCATACTTGACAGACGAAATTGGTCTTCTGCCTTTAACCCAACCACCACCAGGTGGTGCAGCGAGCAGCGTAGTCGCGCTCGGGGAGCTGGAGAATTAGATGTGCACTCAGACACCCCAAGGTGTGTAGTGGCCGGGGCCGGGGCGCGAACCCGCGTCCTTCGGGTCCCAAGTCAAAAGCCCTGCCACTACACCATCTTGGCTCCTAACTTATAATATCACATAAAACAAAGGAGCACAAACGATGGTTTTAACAGCACAAACCTGCACAAACGGAGCACTAACCACTCATTCTGTTTGCTGGAATTTTTCACGTGGGTGGGTGGTCAGCTTCACTCAGCTGTCTGTACCGGCGCACATCTTGCTCCAAATAAAACAAAGTGGTCTACTTTTTTAGTGCTTCAGTTGTGCAGGTTTGTGCCATTAAAACCGTTGTTTGTGCTGCTTTGGTTTATGAGATATTACAATTTATTTTTAGGTCATCCAGAGGTCACCATCACCCCATCTTGCTCCAAATCAAACCAAAGGATCTACTTTTTTGTGCTCCGTTTGTGCTGTAATTTATTTATTTTTTGTTCTACTTTGGTTTACGATATATTAAAAATGATTTTGAGGTCATCCAGAGGTCACCATCCCCCCCTCTTGCTCCAGATCAAACCAAAGTGGTCTATTTTTTAGTGTGTCAGTTGTATAGGTTTGTGCTGTTAAAAATTTCATTTGTGCTGCTTTGGTTTATGAGATATTAACATTTCCTTTTAGGTCATCCAAGGGTTACCATCCCTCCATCTTGCTTCAAATCAAACTAAAGTGGCCTACTGTAATTTGTTTGTAATTGGAGCAATAATTTATCTAGGATGGACCCCTGCATACCCCCCCCCCCCATTTAAGTGCTGCCACTGCAAAACTAAAATCTTTAATGGAAACACAAAATGATCTGTCAGCGAGTTAGGATATGAACCAATTGAGGGCAGACCCTGTGATGCCCACCCACTGCTCCAACCTAGCAATGAGGATCTCATGCTCTATGGTGTCAAAAGCAGATGTAAGGTCCAGTAGGACAAGCAGCACTGAATCGCCAGTGTCTGTGGATAAGAAGATGTCATTTAAAACCTTCAGTAGGGCATCTAAAAAAGCTAAGTCTTGTCCTTTGGACTTAAAAAAAACAACAACTGTAGAAGCGTTTCGTCTGTTGTCCGAAAGACTTCCTCAGTCTGAGTTGCTGTATTCAGCGTAGTCTTATAAATAGCACCCTCTCACAGTGGATCAACCAGTTTGCTGATGACAGCTGAAACCAGCTGCTCACATGATCAAGGAGGACCATCAGCCTAACGATGGATCGTTAGCACCCTGATGGTTGTTTGCTATTCACAGAGGGCTGAGTGATACTAGCAATAACAGCATTGTAAGAGGGGGACAGTTGAACCCGGAGGCCTCCACCTCTGTTTAATGATGGACGGTTTCTTTTCACAAAGATGGCCTCCTTTACTCCTCTCTCAAACCATTGTTCCTCTCTATCAAGGATGTGAACATCTTCATCCCTGAAAGAGTGACCTCTGACCTGGAGATGAGTGTAGACCGCAGAGTCCTGACCTGATGATGTTGATCTTCTGTGCTGGGCCATCCTTTTGGCCAGTGGCTGTTTAGTTTCCCCGATATAAGACTGATCACAGCCCTCCTGACACTGAACAGCATACACAATATTACTCTGTTTGTGCCGGGGGACTGGATCTTTGGGATGAACCAGTCTTTAATGTATTTTGGGGTTTAAAAGCCACTGGGACGTTGTGTTTAGAAAATAAACGTCTCAATGTCTCTGAAACTCCTGCAACATCTGGAATGACCACTGGTCTGGGTCTGGGTTCCTTCTTTTCACCTGATGGCTGCTGGAGTCCTGTTTGGGTTTCTTCTCTGCTTTCAGGAAGGCCCAGTTAGGATATCCACATTTCTCTAGAGCCTGTTTTGTGTGTGATTTCTCCTTCTGTCTGGCTCCTGAGTTAGTGGGGACGCTGTCTGCTCTGTGGTACAGAGTCCTGATGACTCCTAACTTGTGCTCCAGAGGGTGATGGGAGTCAAACTGTAAATACTGGTCTGTGTGTGTGGGTTTGCGGTACACCTCAGTTTGCAAATTTCCTCTATCAGAAACTGAGACCTCACAGTCCAAGAAAGCCAACCTGCCATTTTTTACATCTTCTCGTGTGAACTTGATATATTTATCCACAGAGTTGATGTGATCAGTGAAATGTTGGACTTCCTGAGATTTAATTTTAACCCAGG
The DNA here is from genome assembly GCA_038048925.1 of Garcialebias charrua. Lineage (NCBI taxonomy): Eukaryota > Metazoa > Chordata > Actinopteri > Cyprinodontiformes > Rivulidae > Garcialebias > Garcialebias charrua. The sequence goes on along the minus strand of JBBPBX010011401.1, from coordinate 49,411 downwards.
TGTCGTCAACATACCTGAACCAATGACTTGGTGGTCTCCCTGAAAAGGACGTCAAGGCTCTCTTTTCTACCTCCTCCATGTACAGGTTGGCAACAATAGGAGAAACTGGAGACCCCATAGCACACCCATGTTTCTGCCTATAATATTGCTCCCCATATGTGAAGTAGGTTGACTGCAGGCACAGTTTCAAGAGTTGACACAGTTGCTCTGTGGAAAGTGTGGTCCTGTTGTTCAGAGTGGTGTCTGATTTTAACCTTAAACAGACCACCTCTACTGCCTCATCAACAGGAATGCACGTAAAGAGTGATGTAACATCAAAAGAGACCATTGTTTCATCAGTCTCCATGATGACATCCCTCACCTTATACACAAAGTCCATGGTGTTCTGTATGTGGTGTTCTGAGCTACCAACTAAAGGGATGAGTACAGATGCCAGATATTTGGAAACATTGTACAGTATAAACATCTACATGTCTTTGCGTGAGTGCAGCTACAGCGTACGCTCTCAGGACATGATTACCTGCAGTGTTCCGTCAGTGAGGACTGAACTTGGAAAAAGGGCCTTCTCCTACTCCGCTCCTGCTTCATGGAATATCTTACAAAAAGATCTGAAGCTCTCGACCTTGACTTCTCTAAATGGTTTTCAGAATCTGTTGGAATCCTGGCAAAAACCAATGCAGATTTGTTCCTGTCTTTGATTTTATACGTCTACCTTATAATGTTTTGCTAGTTTTTTGATACTTTGTTAAAAGGAGGAATGTGTATGTATGTATATATATGTATATGTATATATATATATATATATATATATATATATATATATATATATATGTATATATATATATATATATATATATATATGTGTGTATGTATATATGTATATGTATATAAATATGTATATATGTGTGTATGTATATATATATATCAGTGACGTGCGGTGAGGTTCATGGCTGGTGAGGCACACTGACTTCATCACAGTCAGATCTTATATACATGAACCCTACAGAGTAGTGTATTCGCCATTTGATTGGAAGCAGTTAACGGGTTGTGTTTAAAATTTCATATCAGCAATCTTTACACATACAAACAAACAATGGTGAGTCCAGCTAACAACAAACAACAACACAAACCCACACCCCACTGAACATAAGAGGATCTGCGGTGGAAGTCATCTCCATCTACAACTACTTGGGTGCACAGTACACAATGAATGACTACATCAGCTGGAGCAACAACACCACCAGCCTGATCAACAAAGGTCATTGGAGACTCTACTTCCTCAGACAGCTGAGACGAGCTGGTCTGAGAAGCTCAGTCCTCACCTCCTTCTGCATGGAGGCTGCACAGAAGATGTTGGAGTCAGTCTCCCCACTATCACAGACATCTACACCTCCAGATGCAGGAAGAGGGCCACCTGCATCATGAAATACCCCACTCACCCAGCACACTCACTCTTTGCCCCACTCCCCTCAGGACGGAGTTTGAGGAGCATCAAGTGTAGAACCACTAGACTGAGGAACAGCTTCTACCCCGAGGCTGTTAGACTCATGAATATCTAACCAGAATAATCACTGTCAAATATCACATATAATGTTGCTGCTGCATCTGTTTCATGTTGCTGTGTTCATTCGTGCCCATCTGCTCATACAGACTCATGTTCGTGCTGCTGTTTGGAGTGTTTTTTTCTATGATATTAGTGATTAGTGTTTTGTTAGTTGATGTTTTTCTTAGTTCATATCTTAGATGTTATTACTGTTTTTCTTTTACATTTTATTGTTGGATGTAACTGGGACCCTGTATATATATATATATATATATATATATATATATATATATATATATATATTATCAGAGTCAGAGTCAGAGTCAGAGAGTCTTTATTGTCATTTGCACCGCATGTGGTACATGTGATGAAAACGAGATTATGTACACGGGATCCCAGTTACATCCAACAACAAATGCAAGAGAAAAACAGTAACAGTATAAAAATAAAAAATAAACAGTATATAAAAAACAGTATATATCTGTGTATATTATCTTGTTTCATCATCACATGTACCACATGTTGTGCCAATGACAATAAAGATTCTCTGACCTGCTAGCTAGCCTGTCATTATTTTCAGCTAAAACATGCAATAATTCAACATAGTTGCCACGATTGGCAGAGCCTGCACTTTCATCATTTCCACGAAAAGCTAGCTGCTGCTTTGCTAGGAAGCAGGTGGCTTTGATCAGATATTTTAAAATTTCTCTGTTTTCTTTTACCTTGGCGTTGTGGATGCTCCTCCATTGCAAAATTATAGCTAATATCCAATCTGTCACGCTTCCTCCTTCAACGGTGCGGAGCAGGTGCTGCTGAGTGGGCATATAGCCCCTCCTCCTCCTCCTCCTCCTCTGCTACAGAAGCTGCGAGGAGCCGCGAGGCATGCCTCGATCAGCAACTCACAAACGTTTATGATCACTCAGCAAAAAAAAAAAAAAACACGTTACGGTATTTAAAGAAAAATAAGAAAAAAATGGTGATTTTGATTAAAAAATAACTTAAAACTGGTTTAGTGTTAAGTAAAATAAGTTTATAATACAAATCAAAGGATAAATACAATAATTACATTATTTTTTTTCCTTTTTTTTCCATGATGACAGGGGAGGCACGGCCTCACTTGCATCCCCTGACCGCACGTCACTGATATATATATATATATATATATACATATATATATATATATATATATATATATATATATATATATATATATATATATATATATTATATATTTTCTCTCTCTTTTGTTTTCTATTGTTTATTGTTTGATTGTTTATTGTTTAAGGAAATTCTACCATTGCTGTTCATTGTTCTTTAGTTTTAGCAGGTCGCTTTCGTAAATGAGCCCATGAGGTTCAAAAGATTTACCTGACTAAATAAAGGTTGAATGAATGAATGAATGAATTGTAAGTGACCGAGTTAATCATGCTAACAACTGGTCTTAAAGGTACACCTTGTTTGTGGATTTTGGGTAAACCATACAGACTTGGCGTGGCCTCCCCTGGGTACAGTCTGTGGTACAGAATACTGTCAATAGCCTTGTCCTGCTTCAAAATTTTCAGGCAATCTATCAACTTCTTCTTGTAACCACTTCCTGGATCTCTTTTCAGCGGTTCATAAGTGGTTAAGTCACTAAGGAGTGACATAACTTTCTCATGATAGTCTTTCTGGTTCAAAATCACTGTGCACCTTCCTTTGTCTGCTGGGAGAATTATGATGTTTTTGTCCTTGCTAAGAGTGGTGAGTGCATCCCTCTCTTCTCTACTGATGTTGGAAGGTGGTGGTTTGGCAATACTGAGACAGACTGAAACTTTGACTCTGAGTTGTTCTGCTTCAAACTCTTTAATTTTCTGATGGCTGACTCAGTGGCTGTGATCATCTCTCACCACTCTTAGCAAGGGACGTTGTGTTTAGAAGATAAACGTCTCAATGTCTCTGAAACTCCCGCAACAAACCATTAGGTGAAAAGAAGGAACCCAGACCCAGACCAGTGGTCATTCCATATGTTGCGGGAGTTTCAGAGACACTGAGACGTTTATTTTCTAAACACAACGTCCCAGTGGCTTTTAAACCCCAAAATACATTATGGCAAAGACTGGTTCATCCCAAAGATCCAGTCCCCCGGCACAAACAGAGTAATATTGTGTATGCTGTTCAGTGTCAGGAGGGCTGTGATCAGTCTTATATCGGGGAAACTAAACAGCCACTGGCCAAAAGGATGGCCCAGCACAGAAGATCAACATCATCAGGTCAGGACTCTGTGGTCTACACTCATCTCCAGGTCAGAGGTCACTCTTTCAGGGATGAAGATGTTCACATCCTTGATAGAGAGGAACAATGGTTTGAGAGAGGAGTAAAGGAGGCCATCTTTGTGAAAATATGCTGGTGAAGATTCTCAGTCGTCCAGGACATGATAAATCAAAAAGGCGTTCAATACAAGATCAACTGGACTTTATTTGTAACAGAAAACGTTTCGACTCCCATCCGGGAGGCTTTCTCAATTCCATGAACAACTGTGAGAAGTTTGGAGTTATAACAGAACCACGCACCATCATGTGTAAGTTTCAAGCTGAGGTAACACATACATGTAAATTGACAGATCACACCTCAACAGTAGGGGGTTCCCTTGAGGTCTCTGACAGAAGACACAACACTGTATGTAAATTGACAAAAAACAACTCCCAACCAACAAACAGAGGCTTCTCAAAGAAATTTGTTAGTCTAATTTACAGACAAGACACCTCTGTTCCCATCCGGTGTAAAACGTTTCGGAATCAGTTCCAAAACTGAGTTATAAGTCTTGGAAAGCTGAAATCTCAGACCTCCTCCTCTGTTGAGAGAAGGTTTTTCTCTCTTAACATAAACAGCTTCCTTCACACCTCTCTCAAACCATCTGTGCTCTCGGTCCAAAATTTGCACATTCTGGTCCTCAAATGAGTGACCCTTGTCCGTGAGGTGGAGGTGAACAGCTGAGTTTTGTCCAGAGGAGGTTGCTCTCCTATGTTGAGACATTCTTTGTGGATGAGCTGCTTCGTTTCTCCAATGCAACGGTCTGAGCAGACCTCGCTGCACTGGACTGCATAAACCATACCACTCTGTTTGTTTGTCGGGGTTCTGTCCTTAGGGTGGACCAGCCTCTGTCTGAGAGTCCTGCTGGGTTTGAAGTGTACTGGGATGTTGTGTTTGTTGAAAATCGAAGGATTTTTGTATGTGTTACCTCAGCTTGAAACTTACACATGATGGTGCGTGGTTCTGTTATAACTCCAAACTTCTCACAGTTGTTCATGGAATTGAGAAAGCCTCCCGGATGGGAGTCGAAACGTTTTCTGTTACAAATAAAGTCCAGTTGATCTTGTATAGAACGCCTTTTTGATCTTTGTGAAAAGAAACCGTCCATCATTAAACAGGGGTGGAGGCCTCCGGGTTCAACTGTCTCCCTCTTACAATGCTGTTATTGCTAGTATCACTCATCCCTCTGTGAATAGCCAACAACCATCAGGGTGCTAACGATCCATCGTTAGGCTGATGGTCCTCCTTGATCATGTGAGCAACTGGTTTTGGCTGTCAGCAGCAAAATGGTTGTTCCACTGTGAGAGGGTGCTATTTATAAGACTGAGCTGAATACAGCAACTCAGACTGAGACTGTAGGAGGTGTGGCGCTGGTTATGGCGACACGTAGCAGTAGGGCGTGTGCTATGAAGGTTTGCTGATAATTTTCTTTGTATTTTAATTGTATTTCTCTTTCCTGCATATGGTGGTTGGAATAACCATGGACTATCCTTTTGTTTTTTGCGTTCTGGTGCTTTTCGCACTTTTTTGTCAATTTTTTGCCGGACTCTGTGTGGACCAGACGCGGCTGCAGTATGGCCGGGAGTTTCTGCTCCTTATGCGGGACTCTGGAGCGGGCGCTGTGGAACCCTCTGCAGTTTTTCCAGCAGACATCCTCCGGACAGGGACCTCAGCTAAAGACCGGCGCTGGGAGCAGAAGCAGCCAGGCGTAAGGAAGCGAGGAAGACGTGGCGGCGTTCGGCAGAGGCTAAAGCGGGGGGGTCTCGCTCGTATGCCGCTTCCAACCATCATGCTGGCAAACGTGCAGTCACTCCGCGGCAAAATCGACGAGCTTCAGGCTAACGTGAAGTTTCTGGAGGAGTACAAAAGTGCCTGTGTTCTGGCACTGACAGAAACTTGGCTCAAGGACCACGACCTACAATCAGACCTGGAGATCGAGGGCTTCGGTGAGCCCATTCGTTTGGACAGAGACCCCACCAGGACAGGTAAATCACTCGGTGGAGGACTTTGCCTTTACGTGAATAAAAAGTGGTGTAACACGGTTGTCATCAGGGAGACGATGTGCACACCAGACATTGAACTTTTGTCTGTGTCTCTCCGCCCGTTTTACCTGCCAAGGGAATTCCCGCAGCTTTTTATAACTCTGGTTTACATCCACCCTAAGGCTAATACGGAGCTAGCAACGCAGGCTCTGCTAAAAACAGTGCAGCAGTTTCAGAAGATCTCACCGGACGCTCCTAACCTTATTATGGGGGATTTTAACCAATGCAGACTTGGAAAGTCACATGGACATTTTTATCAGTATGTGACGTGCCCCACTCGACTCACCAAATGTTTGGACCTGTGTTACGGCACGGTGAAAGACGCTTTTAAATCCCTGAGCAGAGCTCCGCTTGGTTCATCTGACCACAATGTTGTCTATTTGGTCCCACACTACAAACCCGTCCTGAGGAAACACAAGCCGGAGAAACGTTTGGTTCCGGTTTGGTCTGAAGAGTCCATCCAGAATCTTCAAGACTGTTTTAGCTTCACAGACTGGGATTTGTTTAAAAATACTTGCGTTAATTTAGAGGAACTTACTGACACAATTTCCTCTTATGTTAATTTTTGTGAGGGATCAGTCATTCCCAGGAAATCTGTCACAATTTTTGCAAACAATAAACCTTGGATCTCCAAATCAGTTAAAAAAACAATAAATTTACGCAACATTAGCTTTAAAAAGGGGGATTTGACTCAATACCACATACTAAAAAAACAAGTGAGGAAGGAATTAAAAGTAGCTAAAGTAAACTATAAGGAGAGGGTGGAAAACATGTTCAGGTCCAATAACTCCCGGCTGGCGTGGGAGGGCGTGAAGTCCATGATGGGAATGCCAAATAAGAAAACTCACATCACTCTTAACTCCTCGTCCGCCGTGGAACTGTCAAATGATTTTAATTTGTTTTACAATCGTTTTAACACTAATGATTTTACAGAAGAGCTTTCTGTTTTTAAAGAAACGTCGTCAGGTGCAACAATGACTATTGATATTGAAAGTGTAGTTAACATGTTTTTAAAGACTAAAGAAAGGAAAAGTCCGGGTCCTGATGGTATAGGGGGTCGTATTCTTAAGAACTGTGCCCTGCAGCTTGCAGATATCTTCTGTTTTCTTTTTAACATGTCTCTTCAAACCTGCACGGTCCCACAGCTCTGGAAAGACTCTGTCATTGTTCCGATCCCAAAATCCAAGACTGCTCATTCCCTGAACGATTTCAGGCCTGTTGCCCTGACTTCTTTAGTCATGAAGTCATTTGAAAAACTGGTTCACAAGACCCTCTTGTCAAAAGTTGAAGATCATTTGGACCCACTTCAATTTGCTTATCGTTCACATAGAGGGGTGGAGGACGCAACAGGAACTCTTTTAAATAAGGTTTTAGGACACCTTGAAGGTGCAAAAACATTTGTAAGATTGCTTTTTATCGACTTTTCATCTGCTTTTAACTGTATCCAGCCCCACATTTTAGCAGAGAAATTACAAAGTCTGTACGGTCTTGACTTCAGCCTCATATGTTGGCTTGTGGACTTTTTAACTGCTCGGTCTCAGAGGGTGAGAGTTAATGGGGTCCTCTCTGATGTCCTTCTGTCCTCTACTGGTTCCCCTCAGGGCTGTGTTCTTTCGCCTCTTTTATTTATTTTATACACAAACGATTGTTGCAGCCATTTCCCTCAGCGTCACATTGTCAAGTTTGCAGATGACTCTGTCATCCTGTCCCTTCTGAGCAGTGATGACCCAGACCCCGGGCCTGTGATTGGGGACTTCACAGAATGGTGTGAGTCTTCCTTTTTAAAACTAAATGTTTCTAAAACAAAGGAGATGATAATCGATTTCAGGAAAAATTCTTCAGTAACAGCTCCCGTGGTCATTAACGGTGAAGCTGTGGAGGTAGTGCAACAATATAAATACCTGGGAACTGTTTTCGATGATAAATTGACCTTTGACCTTCACGTGAATGCACTTTGCAAAAAGGCCCACCAGAGGATGTATTTTTATCGGAAGCTTTGTGGTTTTAATGTTGATTCAACTTTTATGAGAATGTTTTATTCATGTTTTATTGAGTCTATTTTAACCTTTTCCTTCATCTGTTGGTTTGGACTTTTGACCTGTAAGAACAAGAGCAAACTCTCGGGGATTGTCAGGATGTGCAGCAAAACTGCTGGCATAGACCTAAGGAACCTCGCAGACCTACACAAGGTGAGGTCAGTGAACAAGGCCAGGCAGATTCTGGCAAACCCTGATCACCCACTCCATGACGAGTTCAGGTTGCTTCCATCTGGACGCAGGTTTCTACAACCCAAATGTAGAACAAACAGATTTAAAAACTCATTTATCCCAGTAGCAATCAGGTTTCTTAATGCACACTAATTTTAACACTGTTATTTTAATGTTTTATTGTCTTGTGTTTATATGTGTATGTGTGTGTAAGTGCATATGTATGTATGAAACTGTGCACACCTATTGACTGCAAATCTAATTGCCCCTCGGGGATAATAAAAGAACTTGAATCTTGAATCTTGAGGAAGTCTTTCGGACGAAAAACTAAACGTTTCTACATTTTTTTTTGCTTTGTGTTGTTTTTTGAATGTCCAGAGGACCAGACTTAGCTTTTTTTAGATTTTTCTACCTGGATTATTGAGCATGCATCAGGGTATGTTTCATTTTATATTTTTTCCATTCCTACTCCTGAGCGTACTGCATATTATATTTTGTGTCCGTTCGGACACCAGCAGTGTAGGCCACCGTACAACAAGCTAGTTAGCCATTTCCCTTTATCTGAATGGAGCCTGCTAGCTTGGATGCGGGAGACAACATCATTCAACCCGCTCCTTCATCTTTAAAACTAATTACATATCCTACAACGTTCTGGGGGAAGACAGAGCTTAACAAGAGAACGGTTGTTTGCAAGAATTGTCAAATAAAATTTATGGTACAGTATATTGGAACTACAATAAAATGCGCGGAAGATGAAAGCAGACCAGCGAAGTCTGCTGCAAAGATTTCTCTCTCCATCTCCTGCTGTATCACGAAGGATTTGTGAGCAGACAGCTCAGTGGACGTTGAGGGGTTTATCTTTATTTTTAATATGCTGGAAGCAACGTACGTTATTCCTTCATGTAGATAAAGCTCCACGCAGCTCCAGCATGAAACAAGAATAACGTGGGAGAAGTTCTGATGCAGCTGCAGCTCAAAGGTAACTGTTGTTCTCTCATATACTAAAACTTATAGGCAAGTTATACAACAAACTTAATGTAATTTGTCTTTTAACAGGTTGGAGAGACCAGATGAGACACATCACCTGGAGCCAGTTCCAAATGATGCAATTTATGTTTTATAAATTACAGTTCAGAAGAGATTTTGTGTAAACTTGCACAGGTTATGAGATTTTGTTAAAGACCGTGTAAAGTGAATTTCAACATTTTCTTCAATAAACATTATAAATGACGTAATTGTAATCTTGTAAATGAGTAAAAAGTCTCAAAATTGTAGCTCAATTAATTTTGGAGTTATAGATCAAACTGTGTATAAACACATTTCTCTTTCAGGATTTTTTAGGCGTGGTTTAAATGTGACCGCGTTTCGTCACGCGGTCACAAGCCCCACCCCCTGCAGCTCCAGCCGTTATAAATGCGTTCTTCGGTGGAGCCGTTCACTCGCTACCGACCGTCTCCCTCCAGTACTGGCGTGCTGCTGGAGCGACCACATGCCACCTGCACCTCCGCGCACCCCCCCCCCCCCCCGCGCGCGCGTGTGTGTGGCGATCAGACCCCGCATGCATGTGACCGGGTCGCGCGCGCGCGTGTGTGTGTGTGTGTGGTGAGAGGCGATCAGACCCCGCATGCGATGTGACCGGTTCGGACCGCGAGTCCGCTCATCTTCTAAAATAGCGCTGATTATAACAGCGGAGTTATGTGTCCTCAACTTTAAAAACATAACCAGAGTTGTTAGTGCACTAAAAACAGCGTAACTCTTGGAAAAAGGAGCTGCTGGAAGCCAGAACTCAGATAAAAACAGAGCAGGTGGATCTCTGCTTCCCCCGTATGCCTCCCCACACAGCTCAGCTCTGAAGGGGGCTGGACATGGCGCAGAACTGCGCTGAAACCACGCCCACGTGCGACACGCCCCCAGCGTTCTAGAGCAAGGCAAAATCATGTTTTTTCATGATTTTTGAGACTTAATTTTATAAGGAAATCAATGTTTTTAATCAGTCAGATTTATATGGGTGATTAATAACACATATTTATGCCGTGTGACAAAATAAAAACACAAATTTAATTTCACTTTACACGGTCTTTAAAGATTTACTAAATATGAATCAATATGGTCAAAAAAACTGTGAAGTCTGTATTTTATTTTGAGTTAAAGGTTAATGCACTTTGGTAGGCTGAAGTCTGTTTACTTTTGTATTGATATATTTTGAATTATTTGTCTGTGATGGACTGGAGACCTGTCCAGGTGTCCCCGTCTGTCACACAGTGATGACTGGACATGAACACCAGTGACCCCTGAGACTTGAAAAGGAAGAAGTGGGTAAAGATGATGGATGGATAAATTATTGTTCTTAGGTTTTAATTTTAATTTTATTGTTTTAGAGAAATCCAGGCAACTAAGCTAATACATGTTATTTAAGTTACAGAATTGTATGCACTCCTGTATTATCTGTTCCTGTTTTTGGTATAAATATTAAACGATTCAAAAAATGAGACACAATAAGGAACCTAAAATTATTGTTTTAAATAAATGTTCTATTTGTTTACATTGTTGTTTTTTCTTTTCAGCTTGTCAGTTACATAACTGAAACTAAATTCATGACAATTTCAATAGAAAAATCGTTTTTGAATCGAAGATCGTTTCTGAATTTTAAAAAAATCGATTTTGAATCTAATGGTGACACCAAAAATAGGAATCGAATCGATTCACCAGACACTGAGAGATTCGCACCCCTATCATTGAGTGAAGTAAAGTTGTTAGGCTGTTGCCACAGAAACAGACTTGGAGGTATCCATATCAGACTCAATCTGGTGAAAGATCATTAAGAACTTTTTACTCATCTTCAATTTGTCTGAGACACGTTGTAATTCAATTCAAAGTAGTGCACCAGCTGCACTGGTCAAAATACAAGCAGTCCAAGATCAAAGCCTACATAGACACCACATGTAATCACAGTAAACAAAGTCCAGCTACACTCCTGTATACATTCTGGACCTATCCCAATCTGCAGACCTTTTGGCAATCTATTTCTGACACCTTCTCTGGGATATGTGACAAAACTATACACCCATCACCATTCATCTCAGTGTTTGGGGGAGTCCTTGTAGATACGTCCTTCAGCAAGTATGAGAAGTAAATGGTAAATGGAGCTTATTTATGCCCCTTTTCCACTCGCTCGGCCCAGAGCGGCTCAGTCTGGTCCGGTCTGGTTCAGTTCGGATCGGCTCACATGTAGGTTTGTCTCCATTCACTACTGCAGCCCTTCTGTGGGCGGGGTGTAGAATCTCACTCGTCCTACCACGTGGTGGCGGTAGTGTTACCTCAAGCTATTTACTAGCCACCACTAAACATTAGAAGAAGAACACCCTGCAGGACCTTGTCTCACCACCTGTTGGCGGTAATGTCCCTTGAGCTATTTAATGCTCTGATCTTACTTTATAGACTTTTCAGCTTGTTTTAAACCCATGTGTTTTCCATTTTGTTTCTTTATAATAAAGATTATTCTCATATATGCACAAGGTTCCTGTTAACATTGCTTAACACATCGATCGCACTGCCCTGTAATCAGTTAAACTATTTTTACAGTAAGGTACAGATTAGGAATTAATTAGGTTTCAATTGGCCCTGTAATATTAAAGGTTAGTATTTCATTAAATTTAAACGGTAATATTTTGTCAGGGATAATTCAAAGTCAAATGCAAATGGATAATTTGGTTTAAACTGTCCCTTAAACATTAAAAGTGTGTTTCTTTAAACGTAAAAACAAAGTATTAATAATTAAATGTTTGTTGATCAGGAAACTCGTTTGGGCATCCAAGAACAGCTTCATCGGGGTTGATGTTGACGTCTGTGCATCCTTGGAAAAGCTGCTGCACCCACGACCTGACATCAGGAAGGATGGATGGATGGATGGATGGATGGGTTCATGTTGATGTTTGTGCATCCTGGCAAAAGCTGCTGCACTACCCATGACACAACATCAAGATGGATGGATGGATGGGTTCATGTTGACGTTGTGCATCCTGGCAAAAGCTGCTGCACTACCCATGACACGACATCAGGAATGATGGATGGATGGATGGAGGACTGTTCAAATCTAATAATCTTTTCATATGATTCTTTAAAGGTCAAATGCAAATGGAAAATATTCTTAACTTCCAGTATGTTTTTAAACAAACACTATACTGTACACACTTAACATTGTAAAATATGTTTAGGAAATTATTGTTCAATGACACCACTTAAGAAATAAAATGTTTATTATGAAAACTAAGAAGTGAAAAAAGCACAAAAATAAATACTGCATCCACCTAAATGATTTTTTTCCTGTTGTCTCATGGGCTTCCTCCAGAAGACACAAGTTGATAAATTCTGGTGTTGACTTCTTCGTCTTAACTGTAAAAAAAGAAAAACATGGTTACCGGTAATTCAGTCTAGAAATGGTTTTATATGTAGATATATTTTATAAGATATATATAAGATATCAAGAATCAAGAATCAAGAATCAAGAAGGTTTATTAACATTGCATCAATTTTCACCAATTACAACGTAAATATGTAGTTGCAGCATCCAGAAGAGAGAATGAGTGCAAAAGCTGCAGCAAAACAAAGCACATAACATGTTTTATCAACACACGATATGTTTTATCAACACACGACATGTTTATTCAACACATGATATGCTCTTAGCGCGGCCAGGCCCAATCTGTCCCCAGATGAAGGTCAAAAGCAGGAAAAACAGGCAGAAACACTGGGATTCACAGCATTGATATTAAAAAAAGATGAATCACATTTTGTCTTCAAGACACCGCGTGATTCAGTAAAAACCATATCAGAGCACATTTAGTTACAATAACAAAGGAAATACGGCAGGCAAGGAGATTGGGTCTATGATTAATTTCAGACAAGCACAGAGTTCAGCAGATGTGCAGCTGGGTGTTATCTGAAGCTTCACAGAAATCTCTGGGGAGGGGGAGGGGGGGGGCTCTTCAGCTCCTCACTCTGGGAGAATGGATTCCCACAGCCCGCTTTTCAAGGACATGTGCAGAAGCCAGATAATGTTCTTGTTTGTTATCCAAATAGACCACAGTGTTCTTTTCCACTGCCGCCTCCAAGTCTGTGGGTGCTGTTTCATGGCCGAAAGAAATCCAAATATGTGGTTCTGCTCTGCCCCGCTTCATGAACTTCCACCTGTCCCTTGATCGATCCGGGGTGGCTGCAAACAAGTCCCAAAACGGACAGCAGGTGCACGGTGGTCCACCACTGCACCAATCGTGCGATTGAGCTCATACAGCAGCTGGGATGAGGAGCTCACGGCCCGGTTCAGAGAATTTTGCTGATCAGGCAGTGCCGACAGCGCTCTGATAGCCGCCGAAGCCTCCCTCAGCTTCCGATAACAAACAACTCCGGTTACGCCAAAAAACAGAGCAGTTGCTACCAATAATCCAATAATCCACAAATCCTCCACGTCCTCCACACTCAGAACGGACAGACACATGGGCTGCCACTGACCCCACGAGTCCAGCACGTATCCAGCCGCGTGTGTGTCGGAGGGACAGACAGCTTCTCCTGGCACGGTCCGCTTCGTGGAAAAAATCTTATCCATTGAAGAAACAGCCCAATTGATTAATTCCATATTGGTTCGAGTGAGCGCTGAAGGGTCACAGACGAGACGAAAAGCAAGCAGGGAGTAGGAAAAACTTAGGGAGGGAAGAGCAGAAAGATATGCGACCTACTTGCCGAGTGCCGGAACATATATCAAATATCTCAGAAACCACAAAGCAGATATTTTTCAAACCAACAGAATGTAATCACAACATGTTCATGCACACACTGTAAGCTGTTGGAGTTATTTTAATTAAAATTCAATTTTTTATAGACATAAGTGTGTCGACCTAGCTTATTTTTTTCTACTAGTATTTAACACATATCTTATATCTCAGAAACCACAAAGCAGATATTTTTCAAACCAACAGAGTGTAATCACAAGATGTTCATGTACTAACTGTAAGCTGTTGGAGTTATTTGAATTAAAATTCGATTTTTTTTATAATTTATTTTCGTAGCACATGTGACAGGTTTGGAAGTAGTCAAAACAAATCAATTTAAATCCAGCAGATTTGACCACAACGTGACATTATTAAGGAATTGTTCACCTGAGGAACCCTCGTGGTATAAAGCCAGCTATGAAATATATTTTTTAAGCATTTATTTAGCTACATTTAAAAGAAAGAACGCCTATCGACCCCACCCGCGCGTGCATGTGACGTGCATGTGTCGACCTACTTTGTTAAATCCACTTGATTTGACCACAACGTGAAATTATTAAGGAACTGTTAAGCTCAAGCACCCTCTTGATATAACGTCAGCTATGAAATATATTTTTAAAGCGTTTATTTAGCTACATTATATATAAATAAAGCCGGCTCACGTGCGCGTGCACATGGCGAAACTACTTTTTTAAATCCTGCCGTTTTGACAACAACGTGAAATTATTAAAGCTGCTATATGTAACTTTTCTAACAATATATTTTTAACATATTTCTTCACTCTGTCACTAGATTGATGTTAGAGAGGTAATCTCTGAAAAAAACTAAAAAAAAATATTGTCCCCTTGCTTCTCCAGGTGGTAAATAAGCATTTCTAAAAAGAAAAAGTGACCCGCCATTTTCCAGCCAATAAAAACAAAGTTTGTAACCAGCCAATAAAAACCGAGCTTGAATTTGAATCAGCCAATAAAAACAGAGCTTGAATTTGAATTTCAACAGACCACAAGGGGGCAGAGCCATATATGGCTCTGAGGGGGAGGGATCAGAATGCTTTGCTTGTTGAAATTTTTTCTAAGTGCTGATGTTCTACAGAAACTGCAGACTGAACCTTTAAGGAATAGTTCAGCTTAAGACACATCTTTGCTATAATTTTAAATACAAATAATTGTTTTTACCGTGTTAATCTTGTAAAGTCCTTCGGTGTTTGCTCCCTCGCGGCAGCCACTTCCTCAAACTCAGTCCAGCCTCCTCCCCACGGTTCGGGTCCAGCCGCCCTCAGCCCTGCTCTGAGATGAGTCCGGAATCTTGGCGCGGCGCCGCGCATCTGTGAGGTGGAAATGCTGTCCAACGCGCGTTTGGCACGCAAATATGACGTCACATCCAACCCGCGCCACCAAGTGGAAAAGGGGCATTATATAGCGCTTTCCAGCCCTCTGTGAGGAGCCCCAAAGCGCTTTACAAATACCAGCCATCCACCCATTCATTCACACATTCATACACCGGTAGTGGTAGCCTGCCTTGCAAGGCGCCATCCAGACCTACCGGGAGCAACTCGGGGTTAAGTGTCTTGCCCAGGGACACAACGACACATGGTGGGCGGACGCGGGATTCGAACCTCCAACCTTCCGATCGGGGGACGACTGCCATTACCACTACACCACGGCCGCCCCATAGAAGTATGAGATTGATTTTGGCTCTTTTTTTGCAATTGGAAGGACCCACATCCCCCAGCATATGTACTTTGTACATTGGATAAGAGAGGTGATATATCATATCTATCTGGAAAAAATAAACTCTCAAGGGTTCTGTTAAAAGATTTTGGGACATGTGGCAGCCTTTTATATTGTATGTGTAAAACTTGTCAGTGCCTGTGTAATTTATTTTAGTTCATTTATGGATTTGTGACTGATCTGGTGTGGGAGGGAAGTGGTAGGAGTTTTTATTTATTTATTGCTTTATGTTCTTTGTGTTTTGCATCTTCAAAATGAAAGCATTAATAAAAAGACTTTGATAAAATAAACGCATTTTGCTCAGAGCATGGATTAGGAATACCGCTCAGCTACTACCATAGTGAATTTTAGCTCAATATCTATAACTTTCCCCAAGTTATAGCTATGTTTGTGTTTTGTGAGGACAGTAGTCTGTGGCTTTCACTTTGAATTCAGTGGACTCCAAAAGTTAAGCAGCTGTAGAAACACATTCAGCTTAAAAGTTTTCCACTAGTTACATGTAACAAGCAAACACACACACAAACAAAAATATATCTCCTCGATCTTAGTGGTGGAGCATAACAAAGAATAATCAGAATAATTGCATTCTTACTGTCACAGGTTCTAAGCGATAAAACAGCAGTTCTGAATCAACATCTGTTGCTCCACTCAGAATGATGCTGGAGTTAACTGGAGTAAGCTGCAAGAAACACAACACCGAGTCAAAACTTTACACACATAAACACACATTTCTGCAAAATGGGGAAAACAAACTCTATTCACCTCATTTATGTCCAGAGTGTAGTGGTTCTGAGCAAAGTTTGGTGGGTTATCATTCACATTCTCAACTAAAACCTCCACCGATTCATTCACCTAGAGAAAAGAGGTGCAGTGACAGAAAAAGGCTCAGTTTGAAGACAAAAAAGATCTCCATCTTAATAATAATAATAATAATTCTTTATTCATTTCATATCCTAAAAAAAAACAAATTAATTATATTTAAAACAATTATATTTACAACAACAACAACAAAAAGAAAATAAAAGCAATCTTCTATTGCTTATCCACAGATGGGTCACAGAGGCAGCAGGTCCAGGATAGAAACTCAGACATCCCTCTCCCAAGCAACATTCTCTAGATTTATGGGAGACCCCAAGAGATTCCCAGGCAAAAACAAACACACCATCCCTCCAATGAGTTCCTCAGTGCCACGTCACTAGGACATGCCAGAAAACCTCCAATGGGAGGTGTCCAGGAGGCATCCAAATCAGATTCCCAAACCACCTCAACTGACTCCTTTCAGTGCAAAGGAGCAGTGGTGGAGTCTGCTGTCCTTTTCTTAGTCACCAAACAGTTTGACAGAACCTTTTTGGGTCCACCAAAAGTGCTTCTCCATGATACACCAAATTTCTCCTATACACAAGTTTTTGCCTCCACAAGCCAGTCCTTGTGGCCAACATGTCAGCTTCTTCAGGAGTCCTCTTAGACAACCACCCCTGAAGGCCTCCTTCAGCTTGATGGCCTCCATCACTGTTGGTGATCAACTCCACTAGTTGGTCCTTTACCAATTGCAACAGGCATCAATAACCTTCAGGTTACAAGTCCTGAAAGCTGCATTTGCATAAGAGGCACTGAACATAGCCCATTTGTATTCTATATCTCTGACCTCCTTCAGAACTTGTGAAAAACTCTCTTGGAGTTGTGAGTTGCAGGTTGCATGGACAGGGGGATCCACCAGACATCCCCAGTTCACCTTCACTACATGTTTGGATTTACCAGGTCTGTCCAACAACCTCTTGCACCACCGGATCCAACTCATTGCCAGGTGTTGATAATTCATCCATCCATCCATCCATCTTCTTCCGCTTATCCGGGGTCGGGTCGCGGGGGTAGCAGCCTAAGTAGGGAGGCCCAGACTTCCCTCTCCCCAGCCACTTGGAGCAGCTCCTCTGGGGGAATCCCAAGGCGTTCCCAGGCCAGCCGAGAAACATAGTCCCTCCAGCGTGTCCTGGGTCTTCCTCTGGGTCTCCTCCCGGTGGGACATGCCCGGAACACCTCACCAGGGAGGCGTCCAGGAGGCATCCTAACCAGATGCCCGAGCCACCTCAACTGGCTCCTCTCGATGTGGAGAAGCAGCGGCTCTACTCCGAGTCCCTCCCGGATGACTGAGCTTCTCACCCTATCTCTAAGGGAGAGTCCAGCCACCCTGCGGAGAAAACTCATTTCAGCCGCTTGTATCCGAGATCTTGTTCTTTCGGTCATAACCCAAAGCTCATGACCATAGATGAGGGTGGGAACGTAGATCGATCGGTAAATTGAGAGCTTTGCCTTTTGACTCAGCTCTCTCTTCACCACGACAGACCGGTACAGCGCCCGCTTCACTGCGGACGCTGCACCTATCCGCCTATCGATCTCACGCTCCAGTTTTCCCTCATTCGTGAACAAGATCCCGAGATACTTAAACTCCTCCACTTGGGGCAGGACCTCCTCCCCGACCCGGAGAGGGCATGCTACCCTTTTCCGGCTCAAGACCATGGCCTCGGATTTGGAGGAACTGATCCTCATCCCGGCCGCATCACATTCAGCTGCAAACCGCTCCAGCGAAAGCTGTAGATCACGAGCTGATGAAGCCAATAGGACCACATCATCTGCAAAAAACAGAGAAGCGATTCTAAGGCCACCAAAACGGATCCTCTCAACACCTTGGCTGCGCCTAGAAATTCTGTCCATAAAAGTTATGAACAGAATCGGTGACAAAGGGCAACCTTGGCGGAGTCCAACTCTCACCGGAAACGAGCCTGACTTACTGCCGGCAATGCGGACCAAGCTCTGACACCGGTCGTACAGGGACCTAACAGCCCTTATCAAAGGGCCTGGTACCCCATACTCCCGGAGTACCCCCCACAGAACCCCCCGAGGGACGCGGTCGAATGCCTTCTCCAAGTCCACAAACACATGTAAACTGGTTGGGCAAACTCCCACGCACCCTCCAGGACCCTGCTGAGGGTGTAGAGCTGGTCCAGTGTTCCACGACCAGGACGAAAACCACACTGCTCCTCCTGAATCCGAGGTTCGACTATCCGACGGACCCTCCTCTCCAGAACCCCTGAATAGACCTTACCAGGGAGGCTTAAGAGTGTGATCCCCCTATAGTTGGAACACACCCTACGGTCCCCCTTTTTAAATAGGGGAACCACCACCCCAGTCTGCCAATCCAAGGGAACTGCCCCAGATGTCCACGCGATATTGCAGAGTCGCGTAAGCCAACACAACCCTACAACATCCAGAGCCCTAAGGAACTCCGGGCGAATCTCATCCACCCCCGGAGCCTTGCCACCGCGGAGCTTTTTAACCACCTCGGCGACCTCAGCACCAGAGATCGGAGAACCCGACCCAAAGTCCCCAGGCTCTGCTTCCTCAGTGGAAGACGTGCCAGTAGGATTGAGGAGGTCTTCGAAGTATTCCGCCCACCGACTCACAACATCCCGAGTTGAGGTCAGCAGCACGCCACCTCCACCATAAATGGTGTTGGTCTCGTACCTCTTTCCCCCCCTGAGACGCCGGATGGTGGACCAGAATCGCCTCGAAGCCGTACGGAAGTCATTCTCCATGGCCTCTCCGAACTCCTCCCACGCCCGAGTTTTTGCCTCAGCAACCACCCGAGCCGCATGCCGCTTGGACTGCCGGTACCTATCAGCTGCTTCCGGGGTCCCACAAGCCAAAAAGGCCCAATAGGACTCCTTCTTCAGCCTGACAGCATCCCTCACTGCCGGTGTCCACCACCGGGTTCGAGGGTTGCCACCTCGACAGGCACCAACAACCTTGCGGCCACAGCTCCGATAAGCTGCCTCGACAATAGAGGCGCGGAACACGGCCCACTCGGACTCCATGTCCCCCGCCTCCCTCGGAACGTGTTCAAAGCTCTCCCGGAGGTGGGAGTTAAAGCTCCGTCTTACGGGAGACTCTGCCAGACGTTCCCAGCAGACCCTCACGATACGTTTGGGTCTGCCAGGTCTGACCGGCATCCTCCCCCACCATCGGAGCCAACTCACCACCAGGTAGTGGTCAGTAGACAGCTCCGCCCCTCTCCTCACCCGAGTGTCCAAGACATGCGGCCGCAGATCAGATGAGACGACAACAAAGTCGATCATCGAACTGCGACCTAGGGTGTCCTGGTGCCAAGAGCACATATGGACACCCTTATGCTTAAACATGGTGTTCGTTATGGACAATCCATGACGAGCACAGAAGTCCAATAACAGAACACCACTCTGGTTCAGATCAGGGGGGCCGTTCCTCCCAACCACACCCCTCCAGGTCTCACTGTCATTGCCCACGTGAGCGTTGAAGTCCCCCAGTAGAACAAGGGAGTCCCCAGGAGGCGCACTCTCCAATACCCCCTCCAAGGACTCCAAAAAGGGTGGGTAGTCTGAGCTGCCGTTTGGTGCATAGGCACAAACAACAGTCAGAGCCCGTCCCCCCACACGTAGGCGAAGGGAGGCTACCCTCTCGTTCACCGGGGTGAACCCCAACGTACAGGCACCAAGATGGGGGGCAACCAGTATGCCCACTCCTGCTCGGCGCCTCTCACCAGGGGCAACTCCAGAGTGGAAGAGTGTCCAACCCCTCTCAAGGAAACTGGTTCCAGAGCCAGAGCCATGCGTTGAGGTGAGTCCGACTATTTCTAGTCGGAACCTCTCAACCTCACACACTAGCTCAGGCTCCTTCCCCACCAGAGAGGTGACATTCCATGTCCCAATGGCCAGCTTCTGTAGCCGAGGATCAGACCGCCAGGGTCCCCGCCCTCGGCCGCCACCCATCTCACATTGCACCCGACCCCTTTGGCCCCTCCCACAGGTGGTGAGCCCATGGGAAGGGGGACCCACGTCTCCTCTTCGGGCTGTGCCCGGCCGAGCTCCATGGGTAAAAGCCCGGCCACCAGGCGCTCGCCAGCGTGCCCCACCTCCGGGCCTGGCTCCAGAGTGGGGCCCCGGTGACCCGCGTCCGGGCGAGGGAAAACTTAGTCCATTAATTGTACTCATCATAGGGGTTTTTGGGCTGCGCTTTGTCAGATCCCTCACCTAGGACCTGTCTGCCTTGGGTGACCCTTCTAGGGGCATGAAGCCCCTGACAGCATAGCTCCTAGGATCATTGAGACACTCAAACCCCTCCACCACGGTAAGGTGGCAGCCCAGGGAGGGGATTGATAATTCATTCAACCTTTATTTAGACAGGTTAATCCCATTGATCCTAGAGGACTCATTTACAAGAGAGACCTGGAAAATCAGATCAGTTGACATATCTGTGCCTCTCTTCACCTGAGTGTCTATGACAAAGAGCCACAGGTCCAGTGCCTTCAATTATAAAACCAATCATTGAAATTTGGCCTAAGGTAGTCTGGCATTGTCTACACTTATGGACCACCCTGTGGTGAATTATGGTGTTTGTTTTGACAGCCCATGCATAGCACAGAATTCCAATAATAGAACACCATTCAGGTTCAGATCAGGGAGGCCATTCCTCCCAATCACCTTCTTCCAAATACCGTATTCGTCGGTATATAATACGCAGTTTTTTTGCTCATTTGAATGTCCTGCGTATTAAACACCGAAGAGTATTATCTATGGATTTTTTCCCATATTTTTAGACCCATTTTTCGCTCTGATTCGCCGTTTTTCATTTTGGACAAAAATGGTGCAGTACCAGTTTCGGCCGCTATGGGCACTATGGGCAGCAGCAGAGGACTCGGAGAGCGAAGAGGAAGAGGAGGGCCACTTCCAGAAGTTTCTAGCTCATGTGTCCGAAAAAAGCCTCCTCTGGTCGGACTGACTCTGTCGCTGCCCGCCCCCTGCTCTGGGTGTACTGTAGCTGCATTTAGCTGTGAGGTTAGATGTTTTTGTTAGCAAGATACCGTAACTCATAAACCACACCGCAGATTTTTAAATCCAGCTGATTTCACATTTGGTTAAGCTCAGGAACCCTTGTGCTATAAAGTCAGCTAAGAAATATATTTTTTAAGCATTTATTTAGCTAAATTTAAAGAAATAAAGCGTCCCATCTGCCTGCATGAGAATCGGCAAACTACTTTTTTAAATCCAGCTCAGACCAGCTGATTTCACATTTGGTTAAGCTCAGGAGCCCGTGTGCTATAAAGTCAGCTAAGAAATATATTTTTTTCTCGCAAAGAAATAATTGTTTTTACCGTGTTTTCTTGTGAAGTGCTTTGGTGCTCGCTCGCTTCTGTGGCCGCCATTTTAAGCAGGGCAAACGAGGCGCTGACGCGTCGCGTAGCGGTGATGCATAATAGATGCGTATTAAACACCGAAGCGTATTATGTACGTTTTTTTCTGGTTTATTGGCAATAATTGGTCAAAGCGTATTATACACGGGATCGTATAATGCACAGACGAATACGGTAACTGTGATTGTCCACATTGGCATTGAAGTCACCCAGTAGAACAAGAGAATCAGTAGACGACATCCCTTTCAGGACACCATGCAGAGACTCCAGGAAGACCAGGCAACCTGAATCACTGTTTGGTGCATAAGCACAAACAACAGCCAAAATCTTTACTCCTGTAGCCCAAAACTGCAGAGAGGGAGCCCTCTTGCTCACCAGGGAAAACTCCAACACCCAGGTATACAGCCAAGGACTTGTGACTATCCCCACATCTCAGATGCTCAACATCTATCTCCCTGAGCAGCTCCAGAGTAGGCAAGTCCATCCTCTCTCCTGGAATTGGGTTCCAGACCCCAAGCTGTGGGTATATAAGCCCAACTATAACTAGCTGGTATTGCTCAAGCTCTAGATATGCTAGTGGGGTGACATTCCATGACCTTAGAGCTAGTTTATGACACCAGGAATCAGAAAGATCAGAAATCCTCCCTCCCCTACCACATGGCTTGCATTGCACACAACTCTGATGGTCTTCTTTGGGTTGTGGGCCCATGTAGAGGTGGCATCCTTTTGTTCTTTTAGGCTTGTCTCAGCCTAGCTCCATCCAGGAGCCAAGACTCGACTACCAGGCACTTTCCGGTGAGCCCCCTCCCACCCCACCCCCACCAGGCCTGGCTGCAGGGATGTGTTCCAGTTTCCCTTCTTTGGAAAAGGTTTCCTTATACTCACATTGTTTGTCAATGAAGGGTTTTGAATCGCTCCTACTCTGACCCCTCCTCTGAGGCCTGTTTCAATGGGAGACCCTATGTGGGGCTGTTGCCCCAGACAACGTAGCCCCCAGGATTACATGGGTCAAAAAGAAGATGTTTTAAATAATGAACAAGAATGTTGAACGACAAAAAAAACCTCAATTACCTAAGCTATTTAAGTCATTGTTTTACAGTCCTTTAACTGCACAGTTTCTGTAAATACTTACAGATCTGGAGCCAGCTTGGCTACACTTCACCCACACCACCAGAGTCGGACGGAGCAAAGACTGGAAAAGTATACACATCAGCTGTTAAAATATGATCATTATCTTTATCTTCTAGGATCTATTATATTAAACAGCAATTTATTAAGATCAAATATTTACTTCACAGAATCACATTTTCTCAATTCTCAAATCTAACCCCTGTAAAACGTGTTCATGAACCTTTTATAAATTGAGCTTTGGCATTTATGTTGTCTGCATATCTTACAACAACTTTATGAATCATGTTTCAATGTAAAGGAATAGCTAACGCAGTTTTATTTAATATATATGACAGTATATAATGAAGAATATTACTCTTTTTCAGATTGCAGTTGGGTTTTATACACTCGGTGAGGAACAATATGTAGAAACATGAATAAAGAAACATAATGCATTTTTCAAGCTCTGCTCAAGTCAAAAGCCAGTGTGTAGAAATATGTCTTTAGTGGTGCCTTAAAGTTTTCTAAACTCTGAAAAGTTATTTTATGGATAGTAGTAACAGTAAATGGTATATGGAGCTTATTTATATAGCGCTTTCCAGCCCCCTGTGAGAAGCCCTAATGCGCTTTACAATACCAACCATCCACCCATTCATACACACATTTATACACCGGTAGCGGCGACTGCCATGCAAGGCGCCATCCAGTCCTACCGGGATCAACTCGGGGTTAAGTGTCTTGCCCAGGGACACAACAACACATGTTGTGGGGAACCGGGATTCGAACCTCCAACCTTCCAATCGGGGGACGACTGCCATTACCACTTCGCCATGGCCGCCCCTAAAGATGGGATCTTTTTTTATCATGTTGGTTTATTACCAACTGCTTGCTCAAACTTTTGGGTCAACCACCCTACTGAACTTTACAGTTTAATGTTGTAAAACAGTTAATATGTGGTGTTATAGAGCAGAGGTGGTCAAAATGTATTCTGTGGAATTATAAAATATATAAATTTTGTAATATTTAGTAATGCCTGTGTAAGGTGCCAAGGCCTTAAAGCTGCATAAACACCAGTTGAACCACTCTAGAGTTTCCTCTTTTTAGTCTGTTTCGCCACTTCCATTAGACGTTGTCTGCACTAGCAAAGTGTTATTTAAAGAAACTGAAGGACCAGACATTGAATCGATAGGCTCAGAATGCTACTTGCATTCATCATGTAGATTCAGCAGCCACTTAAGTTCATACACTACCTGTAGTTTGCTTGTTTCCCCAAATAACTAATCAGCCAGTCATGTTAGCATGCAATTAGCACATGTTGATCACAGTGCATTTAGGCAACCAGACATGGTGAAAATTACTTAAGAAAGGCTGACTTGAGTATTTCAGAAACTGCTGATCCACTGGCATTTTAGTGGTTTGATTTGATTTGATTTGATGTTTATTCATTCATTTTAAAAGAACAATACAAGACAGTTTCATCAGATACAAGATTACAAGTAGGATAAAATGAAGGGAGCAGAAAGAAGATGAAATCTTATTATATCTGCCCCTATTTCACAGTTTGTTCAACCAATGATAACTTTCAAGCAACATCACAGAATGAATAGTTCTACCTATTTTCCTAACTGTAATACACAAACTACATCACAAAATGAATAATTCTACTTAATTTTCCTGACTGTAAAACATAAACTAGATCACAAAATGAATAATTCTACTTAATATTTCTAACTGTAATACACAAACTACATCACCCATAATTCTAATTAATTTTCTAATTCTAATTTTTTTTATTTTTTATTTTTTTTTATAATTTTATTTAATTTTCCTATTTTTTTTAAATTAATTTTCCTAACTGTAATACACAAACTAGATCATAAAATGAATAATTCTACTTAATTCTACTTAATTTTTCTAATTGAAATACACAAACTAAAAGATGGCACAACATCAAGATGTTCACAAAATGAATAATTCTACTTAATTTTCCTAATTGTAATACACAAATTCATCACAAAAATGAATAATTCTACTTAATTTTTCTAACTGTAATACACAAACTGCTTCATAAAATGAATAACTCTACTTAATTTTTCTAACTGTAATACACAAACGTACCGTACATCATAAGTACAACATAATTGTAATACACAAACACGCAAGATTACATCATATATAGTTTTTGAGCAAGTCCTTTTTGACCTTTTTCTTAAATGTATACATTGATTTTTCATTTTTAACATCACTCTCCAGAGCATTCCACAATCGAATTCCCTGAATTGAGGTAGACCGTCCTTTTAAGCTGGTTCTGAATTGTGGTTTGATGAATATCTCTGTCCCTTTGAGATTGTAATAACTTTGTCTTTTTATAAAATTTCTTTGGATATTTAAAGGTAATGTGTTATTATGAGCCCTATACATAATTGATAAAATACTATATTCTACCAATTCCTGGAATTTCAATAAGTTTAGTTGAATAAACAAGGTGTTTGAAGGGTGAGTGAAATGTTTTCTGGTGATTACTCTTACAGCTCTCTTTTGTAAAATAAAAACAGGCTTTGTAATAGTTTTGCATGCTTTTCCCCAAACCTCAATACAATAGATTAAATGTGGAGCAATGATTGTGTTATACAACATATGTAAAGCTTTATCAATTAAAAAATCCCTGACTTTATACAGTACTGCAATTGCTCTAGCTAGTTTTTTTTAATAGAATTTACATGATGTTTCCATGTCAGTTTGTCATCAATGATAACACCCAGAAACTTCACTTCACTCACTTTACAGATCACAACATCTTCAATTTCAAATGGATCGTCAACAATTCTCTTTTTGTTACTGAAAATCATGTAGTTAGTTTTATCTAAATTCAAAGATAATTTGTTTAATTTAAACCAAGTAGTGGTGTAGCAGTTGTGTTGATGAATGTGCAGAAGACCACATAGGATGCCACTCCAATTAACTAAGAACAGAAAACTTCTCGCAGGTTCACCAACTTTGCACAATAAAATAATCTGGTCTGATGATTCTCTGTAAACCCTTGAGGTGGTTGCATGTAAAAATCCTAGTAGATTAGTTTTTGAAATACTCAAAGCAGCCCATCTGTCACCACCAACAACAACACCCTATTGAACATCACTTTAAAGCACCTTTCTTTCCTATTCTGACACTTGAGCCGTCTTCACCACATTTACCTGAAATACAACGATAATCTCTTGACACATTAAACATACTACCTGTAAACTGACACTTGTGCCATTTAATTTTACAAACCAGGACATCTTAGCATGGCTCAGGTGCCGCTTCAAGCCCATAAGTGGTATAGAGCAAAACTTGTGTTGTGTTGTTTCTTGATGCATTGGTGAATTTGCATCAAGAAACACTAAATGGAGGTCTTTAGATAATGTAGCAACAAGAAGGGTTGAGATGGAGGAAGAAGGGTGACATTTTCTCCACTCCCCTAACTACATTTGTTTTTATTTATTTTGCACTCATTAAAGTGGGGCACCGGCTGGTCAGTTTACTGACCAACAACTTAATTACAGTAATATATTCACCCTTTAATTATCAGTATCAGTCACTGAAGTAGAATCTGTTAATTACAGGGAGTTTTTTATCATAACAAATTAATATTCATTCGAATGAAAAGACCAAAGTTGTCTTTGAAAATTTATTACAAATATAATCAAACAAAAAAATCAACAACAATAATAAACAAACAATAATAATGAATCAATCAAGGCTTAATTCTCTTATCTAAGGCAAAATTCACTCTTTGAGCAGGAAATATTTCAGTTTTATACGTGCATGAATGTAGACAATGTTTGACTATTTTAATAAATAATTTACTTTTGATTTTGGTGGAAAGAATTTGTTTAATCTGATCAGATAAAGTCATTTATCATCACTGTTAGCCAGGAAATGATTTACCAAGTTGCATCAGCTCAAATAACATAACCAGACCACTGCTCCTTACCGGGTCAGTGTTGAAGGCACCAGGTCAATAGTCTTTCTGGGGTTCTCTGGTGGATCAGACCAAGATTCACCATGAGGAGGACTAGCCAGGAACTGTCCAAGGTAGCTGACCGTCACTGTGACAGCTTCAGCGGTCTGTGAGTGCAACGGCTGATGAAGAGGTGCAGCGTCCATCGGCACCTTCTGCCAGTTTGGACTTCAAGCCAAAAAGTGAGTCTTACAGTGAGAAAAGGCTTCGTCTTCTGCAGTTATTTAAACTTCTAACAATTGTAATTTGAGCAACATGTTTATCTGCTCAGGAGTTGTATGAGTGGACCTTGGCACGACCTCTAGGATTGGGTCCAAAGACGAACCTTTTTCCAGTTTGGGGACGGAGATGATCTCTCCGCATCTGCTCATTTCCAGGGTCCAAGGTGAACTGCCTTTTACACAAAGAGACTTTGTGCAAAACAACAGCTCCGAGAAGAATGTTTTGACTACTCAGGAACATTAGCTATGTTTACATGGACATAAGTAATCGGATCAAACGGCCGATCGGATCAAAAGTGCGTCATGTAAACACCCCGTTCGGGTCATTTTTTGTGTATTCGGCGTGATCCGGCCTAATTTGTGATCAGATCGAAACGGGTGGTTTACGCCGATCCGTTACCCGTTCGGTGCTCATGTAAACACTTTTTCTGTTCCTTTTATCGGACTGTGGGAAACTGTCCTGACTACGCATGTGCACTGTGCCCACCCCCATCCAACCCCCCCTCTCCCCCCTCGTGTTTCCTTCTCCGCCTGGTGAGTGTGTAGATGCTAATGCTAGCGCATGGTGGGGAAGCAAAACTGGTCGGTGAGCGATGCAACATTTCTAATGGAAACGTTAAAATAGCTCAAAACTATCGACCACCTTGACCTAAAGTGTAGGAACACGGAGTTATTTAAACAAGTACATGAAAAGCTGGAAGAAGCCGGAGATCGCTGGAAGAGCTTAAAGCTAAGTGCTACGAAGCTAAAAACAAAAAACAGGACAAGTGGCTACGACCCCACCACTTTTTCATTTTACGTGTTGATGGATGAACTGATGAGAGATCTGCCACTTCCAACACAGCAGGCAGCGGTGTGGATCTAGGTGATGAGGAGAGGAATCTGAGGAGAGGAAGCTAACCAGGAGCAAAGCATCCTTTGTGGTAAGTTACTCTTCAAAACACATTAACCCTCTGTACTGTATTACTTGAGTACTGTAATTAGAAACAACAAATATGTAAAAATTTAATTATAATAAGAAATAAGAGTAGCTGTAGGGCTTGCATAGAACTACAGTATACTGTATTGTACATTATAACACTACTCCAACTAACCAGATAATTAACCTAACACATTTCAACATATCAGGAGTCCAGTTAAACTTCATTTTGTTTGTTTTTCAGATGATGAGTCCAGCTTTGAAGAGGCAGCTGGCACACAACAGACAGTGGCAGGTGATGGTGGCAGGTGATGGTGGCAGGTGATGGTGGCAGGTGATAGGTGGCAGGTGATGGTGGCAGGTGGCAGAAGATGCAAGAGTCCCACGTCTTCTACTGAGGAATCCCAAGAAGTTCACACATGTGCTTTAGAACAACTCAAAACTGATTTGAAAATGTTTCAATTCTCCACAACCATGTTTCTTTGTCCCCTGACAGATCTGTAAATGTATTTTTTACACAGACATTAGGATTGATAGTTTATGGTACAATTAAGATGTCCTAACTTAATACAGTCAGGTGGTTTAATAAGGACTCTGAGTTTCTGCATGACTCACAGGATAAAAACACATTTGCTGTTCTATCAGGATACAGAAACATACATTTTGGAAGTAAAATCGATTATTTTGTCACCAATTTTGTTGTCCTAAATCACATGCATACATTGAAATTGTGAAAGTATGCGATGAGTTGATAAAGAAGTTACTGAATTACAGGTTACTGTAGTTTTAAATGACCAAACAATGTTTTTTTTTGTTGTTGTCATCATTACAATTTTCATTTTCATACAATTTTCATTGTAATTTCATTACAATAGAAATCTGTCATATCCTGTTGGTTTTGAACTGTCAACATCTGTTTACTGTGATTGTAGTTTTCTTTATTTTCTTTTGATAAGTGCAAATGCCTATTGCCAATGTGACGTGTGCTGCTGACCACTTGACCAGGTCACCTTGTAAAAGAGATCTCGATCTCAACGGGCTCTACCTGGTTAAATAAAGGTGATTGATTGATTGATTGATTGATTGATACAAGATGTGATCTGTGCACATCGTCTGTTTTGCACACACATTTTGAATGTTTAATTTTTATGTTTTTCTGATATACCTCAAATTGCACTAAGAATGAGACTTGTTTCAAACAAGCAATATCAATTGTTTACAAGAATGTGTTAAAATGTTTGGACCATTAAAGAGCTCAGATGTTCACTAGTATTTGCAGTTTTTTATTGTGATAATATATTTATACAAATGTTAACTGCATGTGAACACAAATACATAAGTACAGTATCTTTTTAGAAGAACTCTCCACTGTGACTTCAGCAACCTGAAGGTCATCTCTACCTCCACCTGACAGTGCTCAGGTAAACATTAAATGACTTGAGGAGTCAGACGAGGACAGTTTGCGTATCCTTTGACGAGCCAGTCCAACAGCGGGTATGCACGATCACCAACAATGAAGAGACGGACGTCCTTCAATGTTCCTCACAGACTGCAAAAAAAGAACATGCCAATATTTAGTGTTCAACTTTTTATTTGTTTAAAGGCATGGTTCAAACAAATTTTATTTTAAATAAAACTATTACAGCTAAGTATGTCTACTGATTACTTAGCTGTAATATCGGTAATTTAATACTAAATACAATATACAGTAGTAAAGTTTAGCCTTACATTTTGGCAACATTTAACTATTTGTTTAAAGACATGGTTCAAACTAATTTTATTTTAAATAAAACTTTACAGCTAAGTATGTCTAATGATTACTTAGCTGTAATAGTTGTAAAACTAAATACAATATAGTAAATGTTAGCCTTACATTTTGGCAAGATTTAACTATTTGTTTAAAGATATGGTTCAAACAAACATTTAAAAAAATAAAACTTTACAGCTAAGCATCTCTACTTTGAGATACTTGGCTGTAATAGTTGTAATACTAAATACAATATAGTAAATATTAGCCTTACTTTTGTCAACAGATGAGCCCTTTGATAGAGGTCTGAGTGGCGCAGGACATTGGCATCATGGCACTGCCTGGCATCGTGACACTGATGCTCCAGAAACAGGAAAACAGAGGAAGAATAGTAATTAATAACAAATACAGACAGTATCACGCAGACAGGTAGAAAAAGAAAGGACAAAAAGTTTATTAGCATACAGCGTTTTTATTATCTTACCAACAGTTGTTGTCCACGACAGCTTGGAGGACAGAGGACGTCCAGCGCTCTCATCCTGTGAATAAAAAAACTAAAAGCACGCGCTGCTTCACCTGTAGTTCAATCAGGGAGTTAGTAAAAACTGCATCGCCGTCAATACAATCTGGCGCGGGTCCATTTTTTGACGCGTCTGTTTACTTTCGTCCCGGAAGTAGCTTCTTCTTCTGTGGTTTTCACAAAAGTAACTTCCTCTTCATTTTTTTTTATAAGGGGAGTGTACCACTCTGCGCATGTCAGAACTTCTGATCAGAATAAAAGCCTGCTGCATGTAAACACTCGTCATGAACGGATTGTGCCCATGTAAACGGTGCTATCTAATTATGCAATCAGAGCACATTTCAATCCGGTCACAGAATTTTGCCCATGTAAACATAGCTATTGGGACTTCCCCTGTGAAGAAAACAGCTTCAGCTCAAAGAACACTTTAAACAGGTGTCGCTGAAGGAATAATCACTTTCTGAAAAACAGAACAGAGAAATATGTTAAACACATTATAATATTTAACATGATTTCATTATAATGATTGAAAATAACAATAAAAAATTATTCATGTTCACACTTGTTAATAAAATAAAACAAATTCCATTAATGATTTGATTTTCTTTCTTTAAAAAAACATAGGAAAATTAAGGTAAACATTTGTCAGACTTTAGCTGACTCTCTGTCCAAGGATGAGAATTGTGTAGAAAAACATCAGACATTATTGAAGTCAGAGGTAACTTTAAAGAATATGATTCATAATGAGTCTGAAAGATGAATAAGGGTCAGGGGTCATCGTTAGAGCAGTGCAGCTTCATGCTACAATAACTACACATTAATATGACAAAATTTTGGTTATGTTTGCTATTTGCATCACCTGTCCTTAAACATGGTTACCTCATAATCCAGACCTCTCTTCACCATCAAGGTTTTCCCTTTAATGTAGAACATATCCTCAGGGTTCACTGCGACCGTCAGACTTACATCGCTGCTGGAGATGATTTTAACCACCTGGACATCCACCGTGTTGTTTTCTGGGATTGTTACAGGTCCAGGAGGCACCATGCA
Source organism: Garcialebias charrua (assembly GCA_038048925.1). NCBI lineage: Eukaryota > Metazoa > Chordata > Actinopteri > Cyprinodontiformes > Rivulidae > Garcialebias > Garcialebias charrua. The sequence continues at coordinate 18,045 of JBBPBX010011401.1, read as the reverse complement.
GACTGCAAAAAAAGAGGAACATCACACTCAGTTCATAAACCATTAGATCGTGAAAAATCTGCAAAAACTAAATTTATTACAGTAAAACTTAACCAGCTGCAGAGCATCTGTTGCTCACATAGAAAATGGTCCGAGTTAAAGAGGAACTAAACGCAATTTTAACTTTTTTTAGCTGATAAACTCCCTAGAATGTGTTTAAAATGTTTCATAGCACTATGTCTGTGTCAATTTTCGTGTAATTGTTCGTATTTCTTTAAATCGGCAATATTTGGTCTAAAAACATGTTTACGGTAGTCCTATGGGTTGAACAGAGGAATTGCACCCTAATTTCCTTATTTGTCTACGATTTGCAAAGTGACGTGTTTTCGCACGCTTTCGTCACATCCTCTTTTGTGTGGGTATAAAAGTGGTTCACTCATAGCCACTCCCCTGAAGATTGCGGGAGTTAGATAGTGATAGCAACCTAGCATTAGCGTTAGCATTAGCATTGTGAGCATCGACATTTATTTCAGATTAGCAGTATATTTATTATTAGCTTTGTCTTGTGATTTCGGTACTTTAGATTATTTAGTTGTACAGTTTTTCATAGTATTTAGATTTAGTGTCAGTTAAAATTTTTAGAATAGGTTAGCTTTAGTGTATAGCATTTAGCTTTAGCCGTAGGATAGTTTTTAGTGTGATAGGATTGGACCTACTCGTAGATGTATAGTAGAGGGGTGTAGGAGTGTGAGTGGAATACATAATTTCCCCGAGGATTTGGCGATTAGGCGCCAGTGGTTTCTTGCTCTGGAAGTAGCAGACGGCACACTCCCGTCCAGATTCGGAGTTTGCAACCACCATTTCGCTCCTGATAGCTTCACTAACAAGATGGAGTATGACATGGGCTTTATAAAGATGCTAAAATTGAAGAGCGATGTTGTTCCCACAGTAGCTCTTCATACTCATGTCCACCCACCCATACACCATCAGGATGCAATCCATTTAGAGGTGAGTACTATTTTACACCTAATTATTCCATAATGTATCATGTGAGTACGTATATGTGTAGGACACATTTGTTGTTGTGTTTTGTCCGGGTGCTGCTGCGTAGCTTTGTTGTGGTCCTACATGTGGTTGTGGCATTTTAACTGTTGCTAATAAATGCTAGTTTCTGCTGTAATTACTTTTAAATGCCAAAAATCGAGTGTTTCATATTTTCAAAATTAACTCTGTTATGGAAGACCGCAGCATCAAAAAAAAATTGAGACGTGGACATAACGGTTGTTCATTTGATTATTGTACAAATAATGTTATGGATCAAAGGTATTTATAAAATAATATTTACTTGGTGAATGAATATCACTGTCATGTTTTTAATTATTAATCTGTAGCCATGAAATGATTGTTATATGTACTTATATGGACCATACTTAGCTTTTATAGATAACAGCACCTGGGTTTACATTATATGAACTTAGAACCGCTATTCAGTGACCTGGTACATAGTATTCCATTGCAGTTGGACAAATGGTTTGATCAAACCTTGTTAATATCACAACGTTTGAATATCATCATAAATAGCTTGAATGAATAAATTGAAATTGAGATAATATATATTTATTTTTCTTGTTTACAGCCCAAACAAACATGAGAAATGGGATGTCAGACTGAACCTGTAATCACCAAATCTGTCGTTGTTCAGGCCAACGTGAAGCTTCCTAGGAGAAGCAAAGGTGAATTCTTCTTACTTTTTTATTATTAAAAAGTTTTCTTTACTACACGTCTTTATAGCTAAATGATTCTTAAATTTTTGGTTAAAAAGTATAAATGAAGAACCCAGCTGAAACGCAATCAGAAACAAAAATATATTGTGTATGTTATACATTTCTTGTGATGTGTAGTCTCGACCTTGGTGTTACATTGTGTACCTTCACAAACTGTAAAGTACTGGTAGATGTTTTATTTGAAATGTCTGGATGCAGTATGCTTCAATTTTTGAACCTCATCTTTAAATTTTTTGTATGTTAATTTTTATTTAATTCAATGAGAATTTTATTATGAATGTGTGAGTAGAGACATAATTTTAAAACTATTTATTCTTTTAATAGCAATACAAACACGACCAACAGGCAGGAGTGTTTCATGTGATACTGGGACCTTCACGGAGATGTCATTCCCAGAGTGTCCACATGCAAGTTCGACACCAGTTAAAGAAAGAGAATTGAGGTGTCAGCCGATGATTCCTCTTACAATCTGGATGGAAGTGAGATTACTGTACACCGTTCAATGTAAGTTAAACAATTAGGAGCATAATTTATTTATAGTTTAGCTGAAATTTTACAATAATTATATATTTTTTGTCTTTATTGCTAAATAGTTCCATCAATGAAGTCCCCCTCCAGGCCCACAAAGCAAAAAAAATACATTGTTTTCGAAGAACAGTTGCTTGAGCTTTTCTGGAGGTGTCCTGTCTGTACACACAGCTGTGTTGTTGAAAAAACTACAATTGGAACACTTCTAAAAGTGAAACAACGGTGCAGTAGATGTGAACACACCAATGAGTGGTCCAGTCAGCCATTGGTTAAAAACATCCCAGCAGGCAAGCTTCAGCTTTGTGCAGCTGTATTTTTCACTGGGTCATCCTTTCGACAGATCAATAAGGTGAGAAAATAGTTATGTTTCTCAATTATGTTTGTTTGTAAGGTGATAAAAACTTTGTTGTTCCCTTTCAGTTCGGTCTCTCGGTGCAACATACTTGCTATGGGAATTGCGCCCCCGTGCGATTACCTGAAGTAATACAATCACGCCTTTTACGGCAGGGGGTGTCACCCTGCGTCAGGGGTACCGCCTTTCAGGTACTTAAGCGACTGACGCCCCTCCATCTTTCTCTTTTTGCCCTTCACCTCGCTGAAACACCTGAACATCGCGGGACCTCTGTTGTCGCGTCGCTTGATTGAGGTGAGCTTGCTCCCTACACTGAGCGTACAGAGAAAAATTTCATGCATACTGCTAGGCTGGCGAAAGCTAGTCCAGCATTTTTCTACTTACCCGAAGTTTTTCTTCTCTTCCGCAGCTTCGCTCGACGACGCTAACTGCGTCATAACCTTCTGCTAACCCAACTAGCAGACTACTAGCGAAAGCAGGATGATGGAGAAGACGGCTTCGAACAAAAGGAAACTAGGACCAACTTCTACTTTTCTCGTCTCTGGACATGGCTCCCGAGAAGGGAAAGAGGAGGACAAAGAAGAAGAAAACCAGGACGACGAGTCCTCGCTCGCGCCCATGCCCGAGCGGCTGCGGATACTCCCTTTTGGCGACGGACACCCACGAGGCCTGTGTCTGACATTGACGCCGAATACGGTGACAAGGGAGAAACTGTTCACTCCTCCCAGAACCTGGCGCAGAACCTTCCGGAACCGGACTTGTCGGTACCTGCCCTGTTCGATCTGTGTGCCATAGGGCCGCTGATACCCTGCAGGTCACGTGGCCGGACTCCACGCCTCGCCAACAGGCTACGAGGCTGGCGGGAAATTATTTCTATGCGAAGCAACCGACAACGTCACAGAAAATGCCAATTTTTCCGGATTTTCTAACGGAACTCAAACGCTCCTAGGCGGAACCTAGGGTTCCTATCATGCATTTTCCCGACTCTTGGATGTCGTGGGAATAGAGGCTCTGGGTCTTGCCAGCGCACCCTCAATAGAGGAGTCTCTGGCGGCTCACCTGGCTCCCACAGCCACGGGGATGAAACCAACGCTGCCCAACAAAGCCTGTCGCGCTTCGGAGAAACAACTCGAGAGGTGCTACAAGGCCCAAGGCCTCGCGGCTCGCGCAATGAATACGTCGAGCATGGTACAGGCCTACCTGGCGGAAAAACTACAGGATATCCAGGTAACAAAAGACGAGCAAGCCACAACCAAGGCCATAGAGGAGGCCCACCGTGCCTCTGACCTCGTGCTCAGCATGATAGGGACAGTAGCTATTTCCCAGGGCAAAGCAATGGCAGAAATAGTTGTCGTCCAGCGCCATCTTTGGCTAACGCTGTCGGACCTCCCGGAAAACCAGAGGTCCACCTTCCTACAGTACCCGATCGAGTCGACGGGACTCTTCGGAAGAGCCCTGGAACGTGTCCAGACAAGGCTGGAACAAAGACGCAAACAAGCGGATGCCCTCCGCAAGGGTTTGGCAAGGAAAAAATTTGCCCCACCAATGGGAAACACGCGTGGTCTCCCACGAAAGAGACCCGCTGGGGACTGTGAGGCTTCGTAGTACCATCCGAGTGCTGCTTCGACCTCTTCCTATGGAAACCAGTTCCGGACCTGATGAACCAGGACGAACTGATAATTTTACAGGTTCGCCTGCCCGCGAGGTACAGGAACCTAACTTTCTGGTCCCAGTCTCTGCTCGTAGAGAATCACGAGGAGCTGGTGACATGTGTGCGCGTAACAAACATGACTCGCCTACTTTATATGTAAACAAAACAGACACTGTTTCAGACATGTACAAAAATAAAAGTACTAAAGCACAGACTGCCCTGGTTCTTGACTTGAGTCCCATTTTTTTTAAACCAAGATGTTCTATGAAATTCCAGATCAACCCAAATGGTTAATGTTTTATTGTCTTTTTTGATTCGTGAAAGGTGGGCACACTCACTGGTTTGGAAGAAAACAAACAGACTTAATTAAAAATAATGAATATTTATTAAAGAAGTCTTGTGACAGAAAAAAGTAAAAACATACATGTTCAGACACACAAACAGTTGTACATCTCTTCAGATATACAAGTCAAACAGTTTTCCTACTAAGATAAAAGTGTCTATTTAAATCTCGCCACAGTACTAACCGTACAAATTTAGGCATTGATGTAACTAGAATCCCTCACCTTGACACAAACTGGGAGAGCCATCACAGTTTTTGGCGGGAGTACACATATCAACGCAGCCGAGCATCTTGATCATGATCACGGCAGACTCTCGAATTGTTTATCCGAGCGCTTCTTAATTTATACCTTTGTGGAGTACATGACTTCACTCATTCATCAAACATGTTTTCAATCAAACTTTGTTTTTCAAAGCGGTGCCAGGCACCGCCAAAAGCTTTCTGTTTTATCTATCAGCTACAAGGTCAGTTTGCCCTTAATTGCTGAGCTGTGCTCATCAACATCTTACAAACTTGGCTGTGAGATACATGGAAACACATTATTTGCCTCACTCCCTTTCAGAAGAACTGCAAGGCTTGAAGTGGGATGGGTGATATGCATTCATTCATCAAAAGACCTTATGGCATTTCAGAGAAGGACGGGCCCATCCCTCCAAGAAATTCCGGGCCTTTGAAGTAAGATTGCACAAACCCCCCACTTCAAGAAACAGTTTAATGAAATATCTTGACACTAAACTAAAATGTTTAGTGTTACATTAAGCATTAACACTTAACATAAAAATTGATAAACATTTAGTCAGAAAAACATTAATACTTAAATTCTTAATTCACCAGACCTCATGGTCAAACTATGAACCACAGTAAGATACACGAAATTCGTCAAAAACGGCCTGATCTCGCGATATCTTCTGTTTGGCCGAGCAACCTGCTCGAAAAGGCATGAGAGGGGTCAAAGGTCACCCCTTTAGACCTGAAACACGAAGAGATGCAATTCAATATGCTATCCAGGCTCAGCGCGCATGCGCAGGCTTGGGAGGCATGTCTACCAAATGATTGGGTCATGACAACAATATGTCACAGGATCAAGTAGCAGTTTTCAAAGAGACCACCCCGTTTCTCAGGGGTGTTGCAATCTAAGATCAACCCTGCACGCGCGCACGTGCTGAGGGAGGAAGTTTCAACAGTGCTGAAAAAGGGAGTGATTAGTTTGGTCTCAGGATGCAAACTACGCTCCGGACACTATAGCAAGTACATTCTGGTGCCCAAAAAGGACCGTTCCTTGAGACCGATTCTGGATCTTAGGACTCTCAATAAAAGAATTAAAACTTTCAAGTTCAGGATGCTTACACTGCGGCAAGTTCTCCAGTTTGTGAGACCAGGAGACTACGCATGTACAGTGGATTTGAAAGATGCCTATTTCCATATAGGCGTGTGGAGGAGACACAGAAAGTTCCTCCGTTTTGCATTCGAAGGTAACGCTTATGAATTCAAAGCCTTACCCTTCGGTTTAAAGATTGCTCCGCGTACATTTACTAAATGTCTGGATGCAGTCCTGACCCCTCTTAGGAATCAAGGACTCCGGATCTTGAATTACCTGGACGACCTGCTAATTCTGGCTGGAAGCATAAAGCAGGCGTTGTCACACTCCCTTAAGGTGATCTCTCACCTGGAGTCTCTCGGTTTTGTCATAAACCTACAGAAAAGCGATCTCACTCCATCACGGGTTACCATATTTCTGGGTGTACAGATTGACACTGTCCAATACAGGGCATGGCTCTCGAAGGAAAGAGTTTCCTCAATTCGCCATTGCCTGGGAAGATTTAAACTGGACCAACGGGTCCCTGTGAAAACGTGCCAACGCCTGTTGGGCCTCTTGGCAACAGCCATTCCTTGTGTGCCACGTGCATTATTGAAAATGCAGGCCATACATGTATGGTTTAACTAACAAATACAACCCGCTCTGCCCAAACAAGCAGAAAACGTTAAGATAGACCCAGAGTGTCTAAAGGCCCTGGAACCTTGGAGAGATCTGTCCGTTTTCACGGAAGGGGTCTCACTGGTAAGGGTGTCGTCCCATGTAGTCATCACGACGGACGCCTCAAGAACAGGATGGGGAGTGATCTGCAGGAACCAGAACGTCTATGACCTTTGGAACAAGCAGGAAGCCAAATTACATATTAACTTCCTGGAATTACTGGCCGTATTCCTGTCATTAAAATACTTCTTCAGTAAAGGTCTGGTTGCCGGGCATCATATCCTGGTAAAATCAGATAACAGGACCACGGTGTCCTTCATCGACAGAGAGGGAGGGACGAGGTCCCGGGACCTCCTCGATCTGACACGGAGGATGCTCATGTGGTGTGCTCCAAGAATTCTGTCACTTAGGGCGACTCATGTCCCTGGTGATCTGAATTATGGAGCAGATGTCCTTTCAAGAGGGCCTCTGTTGGCCTTGGAATGGAGCCTGAACCCACGGATCGTGGAACAGGTATGGTCACATTTCGGCAGAGCCTCTGTGGACCTGTTCGCCTGCAGAGCTAGCTCACACTGTGACCTCTATTTCTCCCTGAAGGAGACAGATGCTCCATTGGGGATAGACGCTCTGGCACATGATTGGCCAGCAAGAGTGCTCTACTACGCCTTTCCACCTGTCCCTCTGATCGGGGCGACATTGGAACGGGTAAGACGGGGAGTCCTCTCCTTGATCCTCATAGCTCCCAGATGGCCACAGAAACTGTGGTTTCCGGAGTTGATCTCAATGTTGTCAGGAACACCATGGCAATTGCCTCCTCATGGGGACCTACTGACTCAGACACGTGGACAACTTCTACATCCACGTCCAGGGTTGTGGCAACTCTCAGCCTGGCCTCTGAGAGGTACTGGCTGAAAGCCTAAGGCTTTGGTTGCTTTGTCCCGACACAAGCAGCAATAACATTCACAAGGGTATCCCTTGATGTTTATGTTTTTTGCCTGGGAGACGTATAATGGAAAGGTTTCCCCTCTCCTTGACTGATCTCCAACATCAGGATGGGCTCCACTTGTCAGTCGGGCCGTAAAAAAAAAAAAAACAACAAAAGAGGAAAACATTGCTCCTCCTGCTCAAAGGGAAACAGGAGTCAATGAGTACTCACGCTACTGGAGCACGCTTGGGCTGTTTCTAGTTAGTGTTAGATATATGGTCATGTGAGACATCATGTGGATGTCTCTCACATTTGGCCTTTTCCCTCTTGGCATCTGCTCTCTGCATTCCTTGTAGTAAGCAGCTAAGAGATGCCCGTCCCTTAGGATGGAGGTTCTCACATGCATTTTGCTGAGTATTTCAAGGGCGTGAATGAATTACATTCCCATAGCAAGTATGTTGCACCGAGAGACCGAACTGAAAGGGAACTGAAAGTTATGCACCATAACTCATGTTCCCTGAAGGAAGGGAACGAGGTGCAACATAGCTGGCCCTTTTCAATGCTGAAAGCTCGGTGAAGTGCAATTTCTGAGAAAGATGGAGGGGCGTCAGTCGCTTAAGTACCTGAAAGGCGGTACCTCTGACGCGGGGTGACGCCCCCTGCCGTAAAAGGCGTGATTGTATTCCTTCAGGTAATCGCACGGGGGCGCAATTCCCATAATAAGTATGTTGCACCTCGTTCCCTTCCTTCAGGGAACATGAGTTATGGTGCATAACTTTCAGTTTTTTTAGTTCCATGATGCGTTCAACATCCAGGGAATCTCTGAGACATGCTTCCACAAACATCAAACAAACCTCCTCATCCCCACAGTCTTTTGGCAGTGGAAGCTGGAGCAGGATAAGTGCATCAACGAGGCCATGGCTCGTGGGTCTTTGACACTCGGTGGTGACATGAGAGCTGATTCACCAGGTATTCAGGTTTTATTTATTAACGGTACTCTTATTAACCTTTTACACTTTGTTTATGGAGGATATCATGTAAAAAAAAAAACATTGAATCAAATACTTCCAGGGCATTGTGCTAAATATGGAAGCTACACCATGATGGACCTTGCTGCTAACTGCATATTAGACATCCAACTTGTTCAAGTAAGAAAAACATCTACATTATAGCACTTCATACTTAGTATACATTTAAAAAAAATTGTTTACAGAGCAGTGAAGTTGGAAACGGTGTCCGAATGGAGAAGGAGGGATTTAAAAGGAGTCTGTCAGTACTGGAGCAAAGAGGTCTGACAGTGGAGTCCATTGTCACAGACAGACATACAGGGGTCCAGAAGTATTTGAGAGAGGAAAAAAAGGAAATCAAACACTTCTTTCATCCATGGCATATGGGGAAAGGCAAGTACAATTTGTTAGGTCAGTGATGTGTGATTATAGATTCTGTATTTTTCGTTAAGTTCTATTTTTCAAATATTTGTAGGAGTTGGTAAAAAAAATTGATGCAATGTCAAAGAACAGAGGACTTCAAGAAGTAGGCAAGTGGAGGAAGAGTGTAGTGAATCACCTCTACTGGTCTGCATCAACGTCTGCATCTGGGGCCTCATGTATCAACCGTGCGTGCGCACAAAAACCTTGCGTACGGCACCATCCACGCAAAACCCTGTATGTATCAAAACTGAACTGAACGTGAATATGTGCGCATCCAAGTACATTTCCACGCCAGCTCCCGAGCACACGTACGCACGTTTCTGTGGTTCTTGTTCCTTTGGCGACACTTACAGGTGATCCTGAAAAACTGAAGCCCCACAGTCTGTGGTTGACTTTAAGAGCGGCTTGAAGACCTTTCTTTTCAACCGAGCATACTATACTCCTCATGATTCTACTTTTGATCTTAGCTGATACTGTTGTTGATTGTAATTGTTTTATTATTTGTTTTATTGACATTCAATTATGTTGCACCTTGTAGCACTTTGAGATTTTCATTAATGAAAAGTGCGTTATAAATTGAATTCATTATTATTATTATTATTATTATTATTATTATTATTATTATTAACTGTTCATGATGTGAAAATGATTAATATTCCCACCAAACACACATGATAACAATTATTACATCCACATGGACGCAAATAAAGGACGCGCAAAGTTGTGCAACAAATACATTTAACAGGAACGGATTCAGCCTTACTGGAGATAGTGTAACACGCAGAGCATTTATTTATAAACAGATATAATTTTCTGATCTATGATATGGCTTATCAGCCGTTTTCAGGGATAATCCTTTTTCATTTTGGCACTGCGCTCTGGAGCACAACGCAGGAACCGTGCACAACGCGTGCAGAAGCAGCGACCAAACTGTTCCCGAGCTTTCCAGAGGGAGCTGGCAGGTCGATCGGGACTGTGCCATTCCAGTCCACACAAAGCCGGATCATGTCCAATAGAATGGTCTCATCTATATGATTCCAAAGGCTGAGTGGTCGCGCTTTGGAGCGCGCGCGCACCCTCACACGGCAGCTGGAGGTGATTCATAATCTGCGTTTATTGTAGATTTCTCCAAAATGACACGTGAAAGTACACCATATATAACTTGTTGGAGAGTAACAGCTTCACAGACAAACAGATTGCGCACAAGGCTGTGGCGCGCGCTGCGCGCAGCGTTTGGAGACTCCATCATCACGTCATGTCATGAAAACTCTCCACTGAGACGCACAGACCCGTTTCTTCATGTCATCTATTAAATAAACAAAGATCTATGTTCAACCAAACATCCAAGTTCCTCTGTGTTTACAGTAATTATGGTAATAAACTCGTGCGCAAAGTTAATATTTTCACTCAGAATGAATGGATGAGCCGTTGCGCACCAAAGCAGGGTGCGCGCACACACAAATACCGACACACAATCACTCGTTCTTTGCGTGATGAACACATTTTATTACTATTCTTACTTAGGATTTTTTCCTCACTCATATTATATTAAATTCATTATTTTCCTGAATCTAGAAATGATTTCTGATCGCGCAGGGATCAAACAAACATGTCCTTCACACATGCAGGAAGTAATTTGCATCTGTTTAACATATGTAAATGAAGGCGTGTCAGGGGAGGTGTCTCACGTGCGCTCAGTTCCACGTTAATTGTGATGTACAAAAGGAATGTGCGTGGATTCCGGTGTACGCACAGTTTGATACATCTGGATTTTTTTGTGCGTACACACTTTTCTGGATTTGACCGTACGTCACTTTTCAGTAGGAAATCCACGCAAGTCTTTGTACATGAGGCCCCTGGAGAAGAGGCTGTGGCAAAGTGGACTTCAGTCGCTAACCACATCCAAAATGTACACACCCACGACAACGCACTCTTCCCTCAGTGCTTACACAAGCCTCTAGTTGGAGAGCAGGCAAGGGAGTGGCTAAAACCAAGTAAGTACTACCGGTATATGTTTAAATGTATGTAATATATTAATTATATGTGTCTAGATAGATTGAACTTTAGCTTTTAGTGTTTGCCACATTCAAGTTGTTCATGCTTGTGTTAATAGAATTTTTTTTTGAATGTTGTCCTACAGTAGTATAACTCTGTCAATTTCTTATATAAATAAAATTATCTTTTATTTTAGGCACAGCAGCATGTGAGAAGCTAACGGCTGTATTGCTGGCTCCACATCTACTGAAAGATGTTCAGAAGATGAGCCCGCAGTACCACACATCATCAATCGAGGCTTTCCATAGTTTACTTTTAAAATTTGTTCCCAAGAATGTGGTTTTCTCTTTCCATGGAATGCTGTGCAGGTAAATAATAAAACATTAGAGTACGATAACCTTGGGAAAAAGTCTATGCAAAAGTTTTTTTTAAAACTTTTTCTGTCTATAGACTTGAGCTAGCTAGACTACACTACAATGAAAACACTAACAGGGCACATGCTGTCACTAAAACCGGTGAGCTGAGATACTCCATTGATTATCCTAAATATAAGTATGGAGACTACACCGTGAGACCCGTAAAGACAAAACCAACAACAGGTATGTCATTTTAGAGCTGAGCATAAAATTTTTAATTGTACACATTGTGTAATTGTTTTCTTTTATGAAGGCTACATTGACAAGTTGATGGGGCTGCTGTTCGATGATGTTGTGGAAGACCCTCTGAAGTACTAGAAGTTCGCAGATCAGGTTAAAGTACCTCAGACATTATGTGCTGAGTTTCTGAAACCAGACAAGAAGGAGGCAGTGAACAGACACACGTCACAATTTTTCTACGAAACATGAGAGAAACACATCAGAATTTTTGGTATAACCACATAGCTTACCATTTTCTGCATAACACTAATTTAAACTTATCAGTACTCAATTACATACAAAATAACTACTGAAATGTATTTATTTTTGAATTCAAGGTATACTACTATAATGTCTTAAAAATAAGACATAACAAATAATTGTTAAAAAGGTTGGTTTTGACCGCTGAATTTGAAATACATGTCACACATTTGGCACTTCGCATCTGGTTCTGAGAACTTCTTTTAGAATAGGATACCCTTACAAAGGAGATTGTTGTGGACTTCAGGAAGAGGGATGCACAACATGCCCCTCTGACCATCAACAGCACCGCAGTGGAGAGAGTAGACAGCACCAAGTTCCTGGGAGTGCACGTCTCAGAGGACCTGTCCTGGAGCAGGAACACTGCATCACTGGCCAAGAAGGCTCACCAGCGTCTCTACTTTCTCCGCAAGCTGAAAAGGGCTGGAGCTTCAACCCCCATCATGTGCACCTTCTACAGAGGTGCCATAGAAAGTGTCCTGACCAGCTGCATCACGGTGTGGTTTGGTGCATGTACTGCATCCTGCCGCAAGAGCCTCCAGCGCATCGTGAGAGCAGCTGAGAAGATTGTCGGCACCTCCTTCCCCTCACTGCAGGACTTACACAGCAAACGCCTCACTCGGAAAGCCCTCTGCATGGCAGGTGATCCCACACACCCACTACACAGCTGCTTCAGACTGCTGCCATCAGGGAGGAGACTGAGGAGTCTCCAGGCTCGAACCAGCAGACTGAGAGACAGCTCTGTTCATCAGGCAGTCAGGATGCTAAACACTCTGCCTGCTCTGCCTCCCCTCCCATTTGAACTGCCTTAACACAAAAACTTTCTCACACATTACCACACAACACAAAGATTTTAACACTGGACTCTGTGTCATCAAACGGGTTATTCACTAAACTCTCGGTCATGTGCTCATTCAGTTTGCACTACTTCTCATATTTGCACTGTTTGTATTACATTACTGCCTATAGTCATACTACTGTTTACATTCACTGTTTACATTTATTACTACTGTTTACATTTATTACTACTGTTTACATTTACACTACTTTTATATCTACACTACTGCTGATACATATACAGTATTCTCTGACTAGCCTTATTTAAGGATGTGCCTTATGTGCCTTACTGCATATGCCACTTTGCCTCTATACCAACATCAACTACCTCATACATATACTGTGTACATTAACTCATATGCTGCTGTGCCACTCTTTGCAAATGTCAATGCTAGAACCTTCAGTTTATTTTATAGATATACTTTTTATACTTTTTATACTACTATGCAAAAACTCAGGACAGTATTACACTTTTATTATTTCATTTTATGCTTATGTTCATTAAATGTTTAGTGTTTTAGTGTTGGTGTAAATTTTCATACTTTTACACTACTATGCAAAAACTCAGGACAGTATCACACTTTTACTATTTTATGCTTATGTTTATTAAATGTTTCAGTGTTTAAATGGTTACTGTTGCACCGAGGGACTGAGAGAAAAGTAATTTCAATCCTGTGTATGTCCTGTACATATTTCAGTTCTGACAATAAAGTTGACTTTGACTTATGTAAATTACTCTGTACTTGTGTTAAATTATTATTTATGTTTTCTTCTAACCCTGTATGGACTGGGCACTTGCAGTTCATGACACAATATTGTCAGCCATGACATGATTTTTTTTTTATTGTGTCATCATACTATTTTAATTGTTTTATTGTAATCTTAACACTGTTACATGAAGTTGTGAAAAATAAATTAATACATATTTATAATAAACATTCTGTATCAGATAAATCCATGAAATGCCTGACTCTTGCAACTGTGTTGTATTAATAAAAATCCCTAGCATTCTTATTGTAAATTTCTGCATTAACCGTTACCTAATAATTAAAAGTGGAGTGGAGGAAGGAATCCTCTATATAAAGGATTCCTTCCTCCACTCCAGCATCTGGGAACTCCTGCCTGATGCATGTGACCACGCAGGCTGGGATAACCACATGTATGTGACGACCTAGAAATCCCCAACACCAACGAGCAACATTGCGGTATGCCAGGTGTCTGTAACAGCTGAAATAGAGTTAACAGTATGTGTATAAACTACACTGAGTCATAAAGATATTAATGGCTCCTCAAGTAACTAACCTGTTCAACATGCTTTCCTGCATTTCACCGAAGTACTGCACGTACGTCCCATAAACTACCTGTAGCATGTAGGGATTTAGTGCTATAGGTTCAAAACCTGGGTGATCTATAACACAGGTGAACACACCCACCTGTTCACATCTGGCCATAACCTATGTCAGAAAGGGATTTTTTTACAAGTCATAAATTCAAGTACTGCAAACTTATAAAATTTAACGTTTAAAAAATGTATGCTTCCTATAACTTTCTATATAATGTGCCATTTGGATTACTCTAAATGATTATTGCACTTCGTTTGTCTTTTGTTTTACAACATTTAATATTGGCATACCTGAAACAATTATAAGTAATATTAAATTTACACATGACTTTGTAAAAATTGCAGAGATGTAAACATGTTTATTAAATGTTTGTTACACCATGCATCTGAGAGAAATGCAATTTCAATCCTCTGTATGTTCTGTCCATATTGCAGTTTGGACAATAAAGTTGACTTAGAATTTTGACTTTGATGTATGATTTGGAAATGTATTTATCAATACAGAGGTCTATTTGACAGAACAAGGAGCTTCATAATTGATTATGTTGACTATGAGCATTCCATAAAAAAAAAACATGGCGGCTGAGCAGAGAGGACGTTTGTAGTCGGGCTCCTGCCTGTACTACCTCCAAAAGGAGTATTTGGAGAGCTTGTACTCGCAGTTTTTGCGCTGGATGTGCAGAGGGGAGCGCTGAAAAAGCTGCGGAAATTGGACTGGAGCATGCGATCCAGAATTATGAATCTACAAGCCAATGTGTCCGTGAGTTTTTGCCGAGAGTTAGCCTAGCGTAGCTACAAACCGGGCTAATCAAAGCTAACCGAGCTGGGTCACCGTAACCGGGTGCCGTAGCTGCGGGCTTCGTGAACAAATAAACCGGAAAAATACGCTGGTTGTTACGAAGAAACGCGGGCCGGCAAGCTGGAGGTGCTTTGTTGCAGCGAAAGAACAAAACAAAGCTGGGAGTGGAGGCTACAGGCTACAAGCTAACGCTAGCCATGTGCTGCTGATAAAAGCTAATGCGGCAATACACCACGGAGTTGGGGATTGTTGCTACGGGCTGAAAATCTGTAGTCTGTGAACTGGTGAGGCCAGAGAGGCAGTGGAGTGCTGCTGTGGGACAATAAATTACATCCAGGCCCCAGATGGACGAGAGCTGAGCTGAACTGGTTACTGGTGGACAGGACCTGCGCTAAGCTGTTTGCTGTAGACGTGAGCAGAGCAGCAAGCTGGTTGCTGTTGGACGAGCAACGAGCGAATTGCTGTCGGACGGGAGCAGTGCAGCAAGCTGGTTGTTGTTGGAAGTGAGCAGAGCAACGAGTGAGTTGCTGTTGGACGGGAGCAGAGAAACAAGCTGGTTGCTGCTAGATGTGAGCAGAGCAACAAGCTGGTTGCTGTTGGACGGGAACAGTGCAGCAAGCTGATTGTACGTGAGCAGAGCAACGAGTGAGTTGCTGTTGGACGGGAGCAGGACAGCGAGCGAGTTGCTGAAAACGGATGCAGAGCAACGATCGAGTTGCTGTTGGACGGGAAGCAAGCTGGTTACTGTTGGACATGAGCAGAGCAGCGAGCGAGTTGCTGTGGATCGGGAGCAGAGCAGCGAACGAGTTGCTGCGGACGGGAGCAGATCGGCGAGCGAGTTGCTGTAGAACAGTGAATTTCTGTATCCAGACCAGAAGAAGCAGGCGAGATGAGTCCTGGGAGAAATAAGAAACCGGAGCCGCAGAGACAGGAGTCGGCGAGTCAAAAATCGGTGGATAAAAATCTGGTGTTAATGGAGGAATTGAAAAATGCAGTAAACGTTCTCACTGTGGAACTTGCAAGTTTGAGAGCTGAGCAAAAAAACTTTAATCAACTGGTAGAGGAGATGAAACAAATGAAAGCTCAGGAGGTCATCAGAGAAGAACGATTAGCTCAATTGGAACAAAAGTGTGAGGACATGGAACAATACATAAGAGGCGAGAACATGGTCATTTCTGGACTCGAGCTTAAACGCTGGTCAGCGGCTGATGTAACTAAAGGCGTTAACACGAGTGAAGGAGGACGACCAGAACAACTGCAGTCTCTGGAGAATCAGGTAGTCACTTTCTTAAATGGCAAAGACATTGACATTAAACGTGATGACATTTCCACCTGTTACACACTGCCCAATAGAGCTAACAAACTTAAACCATCAGTAGTCGTGAGATTCATTGGAAGGAATCAAAGAAACAGGGTAATGATGCAGTCAAAGAAACTCGCAAAAACTAATGTCTTCATGAATGAACACCTAACTAAAAAAAACGCAAACATTGCACATGCAGCAAGGTTGTTGAAAAAGGATGAAAAAAAAAAAAAACTTGGACAAGAAACGGAAACATCTGGATCAAAGTACATGAAAATTCTCAAGCTAAAATAATAAAAGAACTGAAAGACTTAGACACATTTAAATGAGCTCAAAAATGACAAATCACCAATCACTATCACATGTTCATACACAAAAATTGACAAAAATGAACAAACAAACAAATACATTAAAACATGACGGCAACAAACGAAGACTCAGAATTTAAAATATACAATGTTGAAGATATGGTTGATGCAAACTTTTATCCTGCTATAAAAGACTGTGATTATTACAATGAAGAACAGTTTAATGACATCAATTTAACAAATGGAGATCTCTCTATTATTCACATCAATAGTAGAAGTATAAATGCAAATATATCCAAAATAACAGATTATTTAAAACAGTTAAACAGAACTTTTACATTAATAGCACTGTCAGAGACATGGCTTAATGATGAAAACAAAAATAATGTTCACATCGAAGGATATGAATTATATCATTTAAACAGAAACAATAAAAAAGGTGGTGGAGTAGCTCTATTTGTCAAAAATGAAATAAAGTGTAGAATAATTAAAGAAATGTCAATAATTGTTGACAATCTTATGGAAATAATAACAATAGAAATATTAAACGAAAATGCTAAAAACATATCCATAAGTTGTGTATATCGATCACCAGGATCAAATATAGAAATATTCACCGATAAAATCATACAACTACTGGAAAAGAGTTTAAATAAAAAAGTTTTCTTGTGCGGAGACTTTAATATTGACCTGGGAAATAAAACAGATTCAAATAACATCAGCACATTTCTAAATTCAATGTATAGTTTAAATCTTTATCCGTTAATATCAAAACCAACAAGAATTACAACTCATAGTGCTACGATAATTGACAACATTTTCACAAATATAACAAATGGGGATATGACAGGTGGTATCTTAACAACTGATTTAAGTGATCATTTACCAGTTTTCACTATCTACAGAAATGATCAAAACATTACAAAAGAAGTTACAATTAAGAAAAAAATAATAAACACATCAAAAAAAGCTATGGATCAATTAAAAGATGATTTACAGAAGCAAAACTGGAAGGACGTGTATATTGATGATGTTAACAGATCATATGATGAATTTATGAACATTTTAGAAGCTCTGTATGAAAAGAATTGTGTGCAAAGAAATCGTAGAAAAAGAAATATTGTTGACCAACCTTGGATGACTAAAGGGTTGAGAAATGCTTGTAAAAAAAAACTTGTATTTATGTTTCTTAAAAACGAGAACACAACAAGCTGAAGAAAAATATAAAAAATATAAAAATAAATTGGTAATGATTATAAGAAGATGCAAGAAAGAATACTATAGTGATTTATTAAACAAGAGCAATGGTGACACTAAAACAACATGGCGAGTAATAAATGATGTTCTAAAAAGTCATAAAGCAAAAACGAACATTGCAAAATATTTTGTGAAAGATGACAAAGAAATACATGATGAGAATGATATCGTAAATGAATTTAATCAATATTTTGTAAATATTGGATCAAGCCTTGCAGCTAAAATACCAAAAGTAGATAATAAGGTGTGTCATTCAATTAAAAGCTGCACCAACAGTATTTTTCTTAGTGGAACTAACAAAGAGGAAATTATGAAAATGGTAAAAAATCTCTCAGACAAGA
>JBBPBX010011400.1:0-56003 GCA_038048925.1 Garcialebias charrua | reverse complement strand
TATATATATATATATATGTATGTATGTATAATAATAATACTATAATAATTTGTCACATTTGTCATCTGTGTATGTTTCCCATACTTGACAGACGAAATTGGTCTTCTGCCTTTAACCCAACCACCACCAGGTGGTGCAGCGAGCAGCGTAGTCGTGCTCGGGGAGCTGGAGAATTAGATGTGCACTCATAGACACCCCAAGGTGTGTAGTGGCCGTGTATGTATGTATGTATACATATATATGTATACATATATGACCATATGAAAATGACCAAGATGGCCGCGCTCAGACCAGTAGCAGCTTCATGGGCTCCCAGAACATTCCCAGTTTTTAGTAGTTTTAATAGTGTTTTTGTACCTGACTCTGCGCGTTTTTTGCGGGTGAATTATAGCCGAACTGAGCTGTTGAGAATTGGAGCGGATTTACCACAAGGCACAGCTGAAATCAGCAACGAACTCAAATCAGAGCTCGGAAGATTGGATCTGCTTAGATCATCTTTCTGGAAGCAGATGCGCGGAGGAAAGAAAAGAAAGCGGTGCTCTCGAGGGAAAAAACGTGGCTGTCGAGCAGGAATAATGACGAGACTACGAGCAGACGCTAAAACCGGTAAACCCCCGATGCCGGCTTTATTTCTGTCCAATGTGCGTTCGCTCGACAACAAGATGGACCTGCTTCGTCTGAGAGTAACAACGTCGGAGGAGATGAGGAGATGTTCGGTGCTTTGTCTCACGGAAACATGGATCAATGAAGACACTCCTGACTCTGTTTACGAGTTGGATAATAAACTATTTTTCAGAACGGACCGGTGCATCGAGACTACGGGGAAAACGCGAGGTGGAGGCGTCTGCATTTACGTTAACAAAGACTGGTGCACGAACTGTGCCGTTATCAGCAGGATCTGCTCAGCTGCTGTGGAGCTTTTAACAATAAGATGTAGGCCACATTACCTCCCCCGCGACTATTCAGCGATAATAATAAGCAATGTTTACATACCCCCCGATGCTAATGCTAAAGACGCCCAGGAAGAAATTCATGAGTTACTCACCTCGCTGCAGTGTAAATATCCTGAGGGGTTTTTCATTGTTTCCGGGGACTTCAATCACGTGGATT
The DNA here is from genome assembly GCA_038048925.1 of Garcialebias charrua. Classification (NCBI taxonomy): domain Eukaryota; kingdom Metazoa; phylum Chordata; class Actinopteri; order Cyprinodontiformes; family Rivulidae; genus Garcialebias; species Garcialebias charrua. The sequence goes on along the minus strand of JBBPBX010011400.1, from coordinate 54,893 downwards.
TACGTGCCATCCTTCCAACCTTCAATCAGCACGTTTTCACAGAAACACGAGGAAATAAGACATTAGACCAGGTCTACACGAATGTGAAGGGGGCGTACACGGCGAAGCCACGCCCACCGATCGGGGCTTCCGACCATCGCTCCCTGCTATTGGTCCCTAGACAGCTACCCCCACTCAGACGTGCGATGCCAGAACAAAGAGTGATAACATCGTGGCGCCAAGATAGTTCCCCCATGCTAAGAGACTGCTTTGAAAACACAAACTGGTCTGTCTTCAAAGAGGCAGCTACGAATGGAAATTCAATTGACCTGGAGCTTTATGCTTCCTCTGTCCTGGGTTACATCAGTACATGTGCTGAAAATGTATCCATAAGAAAGTGTGTTAAATTTTACCCCAATCAAAAACCCTGGCTAAATAAGGATGTCCGCACCCTGCTGGCAGCCAGGGACACTGCATTCAAGTCTAAAGATACTGAGGAGTTGAGAAAGTGCAGGAGAGAACTGGATGATGGCATAAAGAAGGCCAAAGCCGCGTATGCACAGAGGATCGAGGGACAGTTCACCTCACATGATCCAAGGAGCATGTGGCAGGGCATCAAATGCTTAACAGACTACAAGGGCAAAAGCAAACAATGCCCCAGGGACCCATCCCTGCCTGATGCCCTCAATAAGTTTTATGCACGTTTTGATGATCCAAACAGACCAACTAGCACCAGACTCACCTCATCACCAGACGAGGAGCACCTCAAAGTGACCGCAGCAGAAGTGAGAGGCAGTCTCAGAAGGATCAACCCTCATAAAGCTACGGGTCCAGACAACATCCCAGGGAAAGTTCTGAAGGAATGTGCGGACCAGCTCTGTGAGGTGCTGGCTGACATCTTCACCACCTCACTTGCACTGGAGTCAGTTCCCACCTGCCTGAAGACCGCCACCATCATCCCAGTCCCAAAAAGCTCCACAGTGACTGGTCTGAATGACTATAGACCGGTGGCCCTCACCCCGATAGTCGCTAAATGTTTTGAGAAACTGGTCATGTCCCACATCAAGACAGCCGTCAACATCAACGAGGACCCTCATCAATATGCATACCGTGAGAACCGATCAACAGAGGACGCCATCTCCTCCGTGGTCCACACTGCTCTCACCCACCTGGATCAGAAGGACTCATACGTGCGTCTGCTCTTTGTGGACTTCACATCTGCCTTCAACACCATGATCCCCCAAACTCTGATAGACAAACTATCCACACTTGGACTAAGCCCCTCTATTTGTAACTGGGTCTTAGACTTCTTAACAGACAGACCACAGTCCGTGAAGATCCACAACTTCTCCTCCTCCACCATCACCCTCAGCACTGGCTCTCCTCAGGGATGTGTGCTGAGCCCTCTTCTGTTCACTCTGCTCACATATGATTGTATAGCCACACATCCAGGCTGTCATATTGTTAAGTTTGCAGATGATACAGCTGTGGTGGGATGCATCACAGATAATGATGAATCCAGCTACAGACAGGAGGTGGAACATCTGGAGAGCTGGTGCAAAGAGAACAACCTTCACATGAATGTGAAGAAGACGAAGGAGATGATTGTGGACTTCAGAAGGAACAAACACACCCACACCCCACTGTATATAGGTGGATCTGCGGTGGAGGTGGTCTCCAGCTACAAGTACCTGGGTGTACACTTGAATGATAACCTCAGCTGGAGCAATAACACCACCAGCCTGATCAAGAAAGGTCATCAGAGACTCTACTTCCTCAGACGGCTGAGACGAGCTGGTCTGAGCAGCTCAGTCCTCACCTCGTTCTACAGGTGTGCAGTGGAGAGCGTCCTGTGCTCCAGCATCAACGTGTGGCATGGAGGCTGCACAGTTGCAGAGAGGAAAGCTCTACAGAGAGTGGTGAAGGCTGCACAGAAGTCTGTGGGAGTCAGTCTCCCCACCATCACAGACATTTACACCTCCAGATGCAGAAAAAGAGCCACCTGCATCATGAAAGACCTCACTCACCCAGCACACTCACTCTTTGCACCACTCCCCTCGGGACGGAGGTTGAGGAGCATCAAATGTAGAACCACTAGACTGAGGAACAGCTTCTACCCTGAGGCTGTCAGACTCATGAATAAATAAATAATAAGAATAAACACTGCAAAATGTCACATCATACTGATACTGATCTGTTTCTTGTTGCTGCGTTCATCTGTGACCATCTGCTCATGTTCGTGCTGCTGTTTATAATGATGTTTTTCTACTACATTAGGGCTTAGTGTATTACTAGCTGAATGTCTCTCTTAGTTAATCCTAGATGTTATTATTGTTTTCTCTTGCATTTATAGTTGTTGGATGTAACTGGGACTAGGGATGCACCGATCCACATTTCTCACTTCCGATCCGATACCGATACTTATTAACTCAGTATCGACCGATACCGATACTTTCCCGATCCGATACTGTTCAGGTATTTGACTCTGTATAATGAAACTTTTGCACCCAAACTATTCATTTTAACATTGTGTGAGATAAACCCAATGAAGACACTCTTAAGCCTTACAATAGGGAACCCCCTATTGTAAGGCTTAAGAGTGTCTTCATTGGGTTTATCTCACACAATGTTAAAAAGGGCAGTCACAGATTGTGATTGAACACAAGTGCTCTTTGAAGCTGGATCGGAAAAGTATCGGCAGGTTTGATCCGATACCCGATACTTAAATAATGCTGGTATCGGATACCGATACCGATACTGGATCGGATCGGCCCCATCCCTAGTAACTGGGACCCTGTGTACATAATCTCGTTTCATCACATGTACCACATGCGGTGCAAATGACAATAAAGACTCTCTGACTCTGTCTGTTATCCTACCACTGTGTAATGTAGCAATTAGTCCTCACTTTAGGTTTAAGAAAAGGCTAAATTAGATGTTTTCTCATGTTGATTGTTCAAGCACCCCTAAATATAAGACAAACATTGGCCCTCATGCACGAAAATGTTCGTATTCTAATCCTAAATTTCTCCTACTTTTGTTCGTACAAAGCGTTCGTACGAACATGCCACGTCAGATTCAACAAAGTCTTCTATCATGAGGAAACGTGTGTAAATGCAGTGCGTAAATTTAATGAATCCCACCTGTCCTAAACAGCTGCGCGTGCACGCGTAGAGGTTATTTACATAATTCCCACCCCTCAAAACACCATATAAGGCCACGTTTCCTGCCTTCTGACAGCAGGAAGTGTCCATTCATTCAAACTCATGAAGTAAAATGAGGAACTTCACGCGTTCGGAGATCTGCTCTCAGTCGCGCTGTGGCTACCCCCCCCCCCCCCTGCAGGTGTCGGATGGTCAAATATCTTTAATGTTAGTGTAAAGTTTGTAAACAACTGTGTAGTTTCACGCGTTCGGAGATCTGCTCTCAGTCGCGCTGTGGCGACCCCCCCCCCTGCAGGTGTCGGATGGTCAAATATCTTTAATGTTAGTGTAAAGTTTGTAAACAACTGTGTAGTTTCACTTATTCAGAAGAGCTGTGGCGCACCGCTGCCCCCCCCGCAAGTGTCGGATGGTCAAATATCTCTAATTTTAGTGTACTGTGTTACATTATAGTTTCACTTATTCAGAAGAGCTGTGGCGCACCGCTACCCCCCCACCCCCCGCAAGTGTCGGATGTGTTTTTGAACAGAAGCATTTTAAAATGTCTCTAAACTACAGTTAACTTCATATTAATATTGTAGTGCATATGCTGTGTGTCCCGTGGGTCGTACAGTATCAGAAATCAAGAATAAATGGTTTGATCTGAAAATGGCTTCAAACAAACGTCTCGCCGCAGCACGGACAGGAAGAGATCAGTCTGCGAGATGGATGGACAATACTGTAAATGCCACGCTGCAAGACGCGTGCCAACATGTTTTGCAGCACAAATGATGCGCGCACCTCCTGGTCAGCGCGCAACCACCACATTCTGCAGGTTATATTTCGAATCAGATATAATAATCTATTGCTCCGATGGTGTTTGACACAAGATCAGTCTTAATTCGTACTTGTTCTGCGGCGGTGTATGGGAATTTTATGTACCTGGGTGTTAATATGAGGAGCGGCTTTGATGACCAAGGGGAGCGCACGACTCACTGAAGCCTGCGCGACACACCAGACAAATTAAACTTAAAATTATAATTCTAATTCAAACAGAATAACCTATTGTCAAGAATAATTATGGTGCGTGATTTTTTTAAACTCTAAATATTTTCTAAATAACGAAATATGAAGTTATTCGTGGAGAAGATCCGTCTGGATGACAGCAGACTGACGCTCCTAAAATATACGACAGGTCCGGACCACTCATAGATTTTGTTCGTATCTGAATAAATTCGTAGGATACGAAAACATTGTTGGATGCCACAAATGATCCTAAATCACTCGTACGCACAGTATAAGCACAAATCTGTGCGTACGAATGGTTCGTGCATGAGGCCCATTGTTCTGCCAGATGCCTTCTTGTAGTGAATTTTTTTTTTTTTTCCTAGGCCGAGGAATACCCAACCAGCTGCCAAAATTGCAGAAAGCCTGTTACCCTGTGCAACTGATGCACATCACCTTTGGGATCTTCACTGTGAACAGAGTCAACCTTTGGTGTGGACCCATTTCATAATTAAGAAAACAGAAGCCTGGCAGAGGTGGAGTTTAGGGCTGCTTACCCAGTCAATAATGACTACAGTATTTCAGTGAAGCACTCTTCTGCCTGCTCCATGTGACAGACATGTATGAAATGTTTAAGAAGGTGTGAAAATGTAATAAATTATTCATATGTTCAAAATAAGTGGTGATTGTGAATTAATCTAAAATTATAATTTACAGTACTGTACTGTATATCAAAACAATTAGAGAAATTCAGTTTCAGTGCAAAACAACAATCTTTTATTGGAAAATGTCTGTATTAAAAAAACTTTTGAACATTATAAACGTAAGACAATTTTTTCTCAATGTCATAAAACAATATTGTGATGAAAAAATAAAGCAAAAATAAAGAAAACTTGTTTGGGTGTAGGAAGTTGGTTAGAACACAACTGTATGTGGTATTCAAAATCCTCCCCATGACACTTTGGACAGTGGCTGTCCTGCCACTGCTGCGGGCAAGACTGGCAACCAAGAACTTCTACAGCAGTCTGCAAACATTGGCTCCTTCATAGGCTCTGTATTTAACATAAAAATGGGTAACATGTTAGTATAATTGCAACATTGCACAATATTTTTAACAAGTTTTACATTTAATTTTCTTGGTATAGAAAATACTTATCAATATCAACTATATAATATTCTGCATAGCAACCTAAAATCAATAAAATGACCTTTACATATGATGCAAGCAAAATCAGCTCTCACAGCTGCAGCTTGATCCTCATTAGTCACAGTGCTGTGCTGACTGACCTGCACACACTGAACAAGGTCTTTCAGGATTTTTGAGATATTCTGCAGACCCTGTGATGCAAGAACGACCTCAATTTGGTCCAATACATTTAGCGGTCCAGTGTCCTCTTGTCGACTGAAAACATAAAAACATATTGTTTTCAGCATTGAAAAATAATGTGTTTTTCACTGTTTTTCATTTTAAACTCACTTTCAAAGGAATTTTGATTAATTTATCATTTTGTTTGCAAAAACGAACATAATTGAATGATACAAGATATATATCTTCTATAATTTTATGCAAATTTGTAAGATGATGTCAGTGGACCTTTAATAAACTATGACCTTTTTCTCCTTTTAATCCCTCTGAGCCTTTGATTTGATTTGATTTGATGTTTATTCATTCATTTTAAAAGAACAATACAAGACAGTTTCATCAGATACAAGATTACAAGTAGGATAAAATGAAGGGAGCAGAAAGAAGATGAAATCTTATTATATCTGCCCCTATTTCACAGTTTGTTCAACCAATGATAACTTTCAAGCAACATCACAGAATGAATAGTTCTACCTATTTTCCTAACTGTAATACACAAACTACATCACAAAATGAATAATTCTACTTAATTTTCCTAACTGAAATACATAAACTACTGTAGATCACAAAAAGAATAATTCTACTTAATATTTCTAACTGTAATACACAAACTACATCACCCATAATTCTAATTAATTTTCTAATTCTAATTTTTTTATTTATTTTTTTATTTTATTTTATTTTTTTATAATTTTATTTAATTTTCCTATTTTTTTTTTTTTTTAATTAATTTTCCTAACTGTAATACACAAACTAGATCATAAAATGAATAATTCTACTTAATTCTACTTAATTTTTCTAATTGAAATACACAAACTAAAAGATGGCACAACATCAAGATGTTCACAAAATGAATAATTCTACTTAATTTTCCTAATTGTAATACACAAATTCATCACAAAAATGAATAATTCTACTTAATTTTTCTAACTGTAATACACAAACTGCTTCATAAAATGAATAACTCTACTTAATTTTTCTAACTGTAATACACAAACGTACCGTACATCATAAGTACAACATAATTGTAATACACAAACACGCAAGATTACATCATATATAGTTTTTTATAGTTATAGTTATAGTTTTTTATAGTTTTTATAGTTTTTTTGTTCTGGGGGGGGCGTGTGTGGTGGACCACTAGGGGGCTCTACTCACACCCAGTGGACCGAATGTGTTAAGGATGCTTTTATTGTGAAAGGTCCAGAGGACCGGATGTTATGTGGGTATATAAGGCGGAGTTGGGTGGTTTTCCCGCCAGTAAAAGTAGGAGTGAATAAAGTGAAGACCTGCATCCCGTCTCCTGTGTCGTCTCTTCACCAAACACCTTTGGAGTTGTCCCTCTGGCACAGCATGTTTTTCTTGCGTGCTGCTTCCAGAAAGCAGTACCTTTTAAAAATAAAACACAAACATTCAAGTCAAACTCAGTTTTAAGCATTGAAAAATAATGTGATCTCCAGTTTCTGTTTTAATTCAAATGTTACCTCTTCGCTACTGCCTCTTAGTTCAAAAGTGTCAAAAGCCCCTGCATCAGGCAATACACCTCTGTTGTCATCAGCTGTCAATAAAACATGGTCTGCACACACCTGAAAGAAAGAAAGAAAAAAAAGAGTATCTAAATGGTAAATAATAAATTAATTTGTTATAAGACATGGGAAATGCACTCCCAGCTCGTCATGGCTCGGCACAAACATTTACAAACTCATTCTGGTCGACTTCCTGACCGCTGCCACTATGTTTAATTCTGTTCTGTCTTCTAGCAACTATACAGAACGGACGGTTAAAGCTGTGTCGTAGCTTACTTTAATCTTTATTGAAGCAGACTTACATGACGAGTTTATTTCCCTCAGCCCCTCCTCAGCCTGTGTCACACCCAAGTATCCCCCTGGGAACACAGGCTGAACTAACAATCCACTTGTTACAGTGTGGTGCCAATAACACACTTATTTTTTTATTACTTCAAATGTAAAATTTCTGATGTCGTATTCGACCTGTGTTATCCCAAATTCCACAACACTTTATGCACCGAGCCAAGGATTCAAAACATAAAATTAAAAACAAATGTGGGCTATTAAATCCATGAGTAAACTAAGACCTTAGTGAAGCATTACCGTTAGCATTAGCCTACAGCCAAATATTGTTAAACATACACGGAATATTATCAAATATATTCATTTTATTACTTACTTGGAATATGAAATAAATCTTGTTGATGGTTAGATCATCATGCGTTGATTTCCTCTAAATAAGACAAACGTATCCTTAGCTGAGGCGGAGTCACCGGCGTCGTCACGCGGCAGCCATCTTGCCCCAGACAGCAACATTAGCTGCAGCTGTGGAAACCGAATGGACTAACTAAAACTAAAGCTGCACATGATTTCCAAGCGGTTTGGTATGTTCAACACTAATTACTGCTTTGTGTTTTACAGAAATACTCTTTGACAAGATGCCTGACTTTTGTGCAGCTTATGGATGATCGTAACATCAAAACAAGAAACCTTGGGATCACATTTCACCAGTAAGACTCTGTGACAGTATTATTACTTTAATTAGAATAATCATAGTTATATTTTGGATCAGTGCACATTACACGTCATGCTACACACAAAAATGTGAGATAATATTATTGACATAATATTATACATAATATATATTTACATAATAATGACATATGTTTACAGCACTTTGGTTGACCTTGTTGTTGTTTTAAGTGCTCTATAAATAAAATGGTATGGTATGGTATAAGGCTTGTAAAAGTATCTTTATATAAATTATGATTCAGTGTTTCTTTTGGACACCATTTTCAATAGCTGTTTTATTGTACCAAAAGTAAATGCAAGCACCCCTAAAAAAATTAAATGTTAAGATCCTAAACTCATTCTTTCTTGGGACCTCTTTGTAATTATACAATATTTGCTTTATTTGATTAAGATTCCTGTCTATCCTGGGATTTATCATCAATATTGACACATTGATGTCAATGGTTCCTGTGCTGCTTGATGGGCAGCGATATATCCTGACCTACAGATTCAGCCAAGACCACTTGGAGCTTCTCTTTAACTCCATCAGAGCATGTGGTACAATTCATAATTATTTTTTAACACAACACTAAGTGACCGGAACTGTCAGCAACTGTATTGTTTTGAATTAGTTGATCCATGTTTTATTTTATTTTTTAGGAAAATACATTTGGTTTGTTTATTTGTTTGAAAAATCGGTGAATATGTAATATACTGTTATATATCTTGTGTCTATTTTAAGGTGGATGGAATAACAACCCTAGTGCCAGCCAGTTCAAGAACATTTTCAGAAAGCTGATGGCCCGGTGTGGTGTTAAACCAAGCATAAAAGGCAATGTGACCGCACAGGATGAGACAGAGTCCCTACCAGTTGAACCAATGTCCTCTGCTGACCAGTTCTACCACATTGACACATCTACAAACCTGTCAGCTGTAGATATGTCCTCTGTAGAAGAAGAAGATCTTCCATCACCGTTTGCTGACATTCCTGCTCTTATACATGACCACAGCTACCTTCCCAGCCGCTTCGATGGTCTTGTGGAAAACACACTTGTGTACATTTCAGGTAGAGGTTGACTTATACTAGATTTGACCTATTACCTGTAGTGCTAACATTCAGCATATAATATTCAAAAACTGAAATGATGGTCAAATAATGAGATGATTGTCCTAAAAAGGAAATGTAACCTTAATTTTACTTACTATGTTTATTAATAATATTGTTCATTCAGTTTGCACTACTTCTCATATTTGCACTAATGTTTGTATTACATAACTGCCTATAGTCATAATACTGTTTACATTCTCTGTTTACATACTACTGTTTACATTCAATGTTTACATTTATTAATACTATTTACATTTGTTACTACTGCTTACATTTATTACTACTGTTTACATTTACACTACTTTTATATCTACACCACTGCTGATACACATACAGTATTCTTTGACTAGCCTTATTTAAGGATTCACAATGTGCCTTACCACATGCCACTCTATAACAACATGAACTACTACCTCATGCATATACTGTGTACATTAACTCATATGCTGCTTTGCCACTTTGCAAATGTCAATGCTAGAACCTTTAGTTTATTTTATAGTTATACTGTACTTTTTATACTTTTTTACTATTTATACACTATCATTATGAGATTGCCTTGTATTGTTTCTTTTGTAAAAAAATGAACAAATTTAATAAACATAAACATTTATACTAGTATGCAAAAACTCAGGACAGTATTATGTTCATTAAATGTTTAGTGTTTTAGTTTTAGAGTTGGTGTAAATTTTCATACTCATTTACCACTATGCAAAAACTCAGGACAGTGTTACAGTTTTACTATTTTATGCTTATGTTTATTATTATATGTTTCAGTGTTTTAATGTTTAAATAGTTACTGTTGCACCGAGGGACTGAGAGTCTTGTCACACTATCAGATGTTTATTTCTGTTTGTTTGTTTGTTTATTTATATTTCCCGATTATTAAATCTTTTCATGTATCTAAAAAAAATAAACTACACATATTGACCAAGGTTTGTGTAATAATGTATTTAATATTACATAATATTTGCATGTGTAGGGAAAAAATTGGCATAAATTATTTTCATACCACTAATAATAATGCTATTTATGATGAAATAGTATTAAATATTTATTAGCATTGTAACATATGTCAGTTAATTTCGCTGGAAATAAACATGTATTTAGAAATAGATGTAAATATAATCTTATTGTGTATATTGCTAGTGCAATACAGTGTCTACATAACGTTATTTTCATGTGAACGTCCATCTTAAGTATACCATATTATAACAACATCTCTCACATTTATAACAAACCAAACCGTTTTAAAATCGGTTGAAAATTAAGCAAGTTATGGTTATTTTAATAGTAAATGCACCATTCACATTCATGTTAAGAGTGGGCGTTCTGTCTGTACCAAGATGGCCGCCGTCTGACGATGTCTGTCTCCATTGGCCAACAGCGGGGATCAGAGCTTTGCGACACTCCCATTGACTCCCATAGAAAGAATGGAATGCGGAAGTCACGTGGGTCACGGACCTGCTGAAAGTTACATACAGCTGCGTTTCTACCATTGAACGCAGTACATTCTCCGTGTTTTCTCTGGTAAGTTGATGAAAATACAGCATTTTTTTGCCACTTTGAGGTGTTAGCTGATTGTTCTGACCACAATTTATCAACGCTAACACTTCATGTCGCCAGTTTTTTGTTAATTTAACATGTTAAATTGCTAGTTGTGTGTTAACTGTAGCTAGCTCTGCTATCATGATGGTTTAACTGGGTCTATTTCTGTCTAATTCATCGTTTTAAAATATCCATTACAGCTTAAATTTTCAAAAGTTTATATTTTTATTTTTTATGATAATTCCAGAAAATACTTAGCCTTTTTTCTGAGATTGTTGTGGTTTAATTTAGTTCAAATTATAGATCCTTTGTCAAAGACTGCAGCATAAATTGTGACATTATCATTAAAGAAAAATGTGATTGTAGAGATGAGTAAATTGTTTTGTTTTCCAGGTGAACCACAGAATGACTTCAGAGAACTGCATTCAAACAAAGTATCATAAAGGTACAAGTTCTCGTTTTATGTCTTCCCAAAACAATAATTTCTGAATCAAGAAGTTTGAATAAAATTATTTTAACACCATAACCGTCACAAATTGGTATTTACTGCAGGACTGTTAATTTGAATTTGTATTATAGTATTAGTTTAGCGTATGGTAATCATGGGCCAAGTTGAGATTAGGCTCTCTTTCAAGACAGAACAAGAAATAAGAATTATTTCTGTTATTTCTTTGCACATCATGACATGAAGGAAGAATGCTTTCTAATAGACTTGCTTCTCTCCATAGAGTATCCATGGTGTTGGGGAGCTCCATGAAGGATTTTTACCAAAGGATGATGACAACAGTGACGACAATAGACAGTTATATCCACAACTTATATCCACAACAAGATCCACAACTTCTCCTCCTCCACCATAACCCTCAGCACTGGCTCTCCTCAAGGATGTGTGCTGAGCCCTCTTCTGTTCACTCTGCTCACATATGATTGTACAGCCACACATCCAGGCTGTCATATTGTAAAGTTTGCAGATGATACAGCGGTGGTGGGATGCATCACAGACAATGATGAATCCAGCTACAGACAGGAGGTGGAGCACCTGGAGAGCTGGTGCAAAGAGAACAACCTTCACATGAATGTGAAGAAGACGAAGGAGATGATTGTGGACTTCAGAAGGAACAAACACACCCACGCCCCACTGAACATAAGAGGATCTGCGGTGGAGGTGGTCTCCAGCTACAAGTACTTGGGTGTACACTTGAATGATGACCTCAGCTGGAGCAACAACACCACCAGCCTGATCAAGAAAGATCATCAGAGACTCTACTTCCTCAGACGGCTGAGACGAGCTGGTCTGGGAAGCTCAGTCCTCACCTCCTTCTACAGGTGTGCAGTGGAGAGCATCCTGTGCTCCAGCATCAACGTGTGGGATGGAGGCTGCACAGCTGCAGAAAGAAAAGCTTTACAGAGAGTGGTGAAGGCTGCACAGAAGTCTGTTGGAGTCAGTCTCCCCACCATCACCATCAACCGGTTCAGTTCAGGATACAGTTCAAGCTGCTCCTGTTTGTTTTCAAAGCTCTGAATGGACTTGCTCCTCTGTACATCTCAGAACTTCTGAAAGTCCATCAGCCCAGCAGAGCTTTACGATCTGCCAGTCAACACCTGCTGGAGGTGCCTCGCTCAAGGTACAAACAATGGGGAGACCAGTCTTTTTCTGTTGCCGGCCCAAAAGCCTGGAACAGCCTCCCCCTTGAGCTGCGTGCCACCTCTGATCTGACTCTGTTCAAAACCAGACTGAAGACCCACTTGTTCAAAAAAGCTTTCAGTGTGTAACTTTTATTACTTTTGGTATTTTAATATGTAGCATTTTTTATTTCCATTGCCTTTTTACTTCCACTTGTTCAAATAAGCTTCCAGCGTGTAACATCACATCATGCTGATGCTGATCTGTTGTCATGTTGCTGTGTTCACCTGTGACCATCTGCTCATACAGACTCATGTTTGTGCTGCTGTTTATAATGATGTTTTTCTACTACATTAGGGCTTAGTGTATTACTAGTTGATGTTTTTCTTCTTTTCTTTTTCTCTTGCATTTGTTGTTGGATGTAACTGGGACCCTGTGTACATAATCTCGTTTTCATCACATGTACCACATGCGGTGCAAATGACAATAAAACTCTCTGACTCTGATAATAAAAGAGGCATACAGATTTTTTAAAATTTTAATGAAATTAAAATAAGATTGCAAAAACAGCTAGATTATAAGGTGAATGTAGAAAACTAAAACCAGGAACTTTAGCAAAATATGTGAGATCACTGGTCAGGGAAAGTTCTGCTGTTCTTCTCATTTGGTTCTGGGCGATGAAAACAAACGGTTGGAACCTTCTTCAGTCTCACACGGCCTGACTGTGTCTTTGTGAAGTGCCCTCTCTCAAAATGTGCCTGTAGAGTGATACTAGTTTATTTCCTTGCACATTTCTTTGACAGTTAAACATTTTGAGCCCTGATTCAGAATGTTTTGTGTGCAGATTAAATTTACATTACTCACTTTGTGTTGTTGGGATGATTATGTAATTAATAAACAGTATAAATAGTAGTGAAGTAGGCCTACTTCATTAAAGCTTGTTTTACAGACATATTTTATAATAAATTGTTTGGTAATTTATTTTTGCACAATTAACACTTATTTTGTCACCTGTTATGATTTTAACTAGAAACTGTTTCATTTAAATTAACATTTTAATCAGTGAATTACAATTTTACAACAGTCAGGTCAGGCTACAAGCACAATCAACTCTGTCATCCAGGTACTCGGTTGCTAATTTTAAAAAAATTGAACAACTATCTAATGTGCAGAAATGAAGACTTCATCCCAGATGATCTGGTAAACTGGAGCAGATACTGCTGGCATGAAGGACAAGGTGGAGAATTATCATGCAGAGAACATCAGAAATAGCTTACTAGGTGTTACTCTGTTTTTAATTTAAAAAAATGTTTTATGTGTAACATAAAACACTGTTGACATGGCTATACTGGTCATTGTATTGTATAGTAGACATGTATTTTCTAATGTGTTTACAGTCTCGTTTCACTGTAATGATAAAAGCATCTGCCACGTCTAAAAATGCTTTAATAAAACGCATAGTCAGTGAAATAATCAGTAATCATTTAAGTAATCAGTTTGTTACTGCTCAATAATTACTGAAAGACGCTGGACAAAGTAAGAAAAGTCTATTTTTGTGTTCTGTTGCGCCAGTAGCTGCTCAAACTGACTGGCAGCGATGAGCTGTTTGTAACTACTGGGAGCTGCATGAACCACGTGACCGCCTAGCGGCGAGTACAAAGAGTGTCACAACTCTCACTATATACGGCTCTGGCGGGGATGTCTTATCTAGTGTTTATTATATCCATAGATATTATATATAAACACTATGATTATATCTATGTCAGTAATGATCACGACGTCGACACACACCAACATGGCGCCCGGTACCCACGTGACACGAGCCGTGACGTCACGTGCAAAAGACCGATAGCCAACATATGAAAATCAACTTGTTTATCACAAACATTTCTTTGTGTATTTTTAAATAACTTGTGTAAATGTTTCCTCTTTGGTTACCATGAGAATCCTCACTGCATGTTTACCTCAGACTCTCTGAAGCTGTGCGAGGACTTGGTAGATATTCACTTTCACACAAACGGTAAGAAAAAAATGCATATTTTGTTCCGTTTTCTTGTGAATTCATTGTGTTTTGTTATGAGAGGTTCCTAAAGAAATGAAAAGCTCAAGATACATAAAACTAATAAGCTATCAGATATTTTAAAGTTTCAAAATTTTCTTTGTTATTTTTCATAAAGTACCGTAAATCAATTTCAATCTAAAGTTAAATTTAAAAAAAGCCTGAAATGTAGAGATAATAGACAAATGCTATGCCCGTGTAGCACTCCAAAAAAAATAAAATAAAAGTTCTCTGTTGGGATCGCCCTGGCAGATGACAATAGCCAACATGTGAAAATCAACTTGTTTATCACAAACATTTCTTTGTGTATTTTTAAATAACTTGTGTAAATGTTTCCTCTTTGGTTACCATGAGAATCCTCACTGCATGTTTTAAACCTCAGACTCTCTGAAGCTGTGCGAGGACTTGGTAGATATTCAGCAACACTTTCACACAAACGGTAAGAAAAAAAATGCATATTTTGTTCCGTTTTCTTGTGAATTCATTGTGTTTTGTTATGGGAGGTTCCTAAAAAAATGAAAAGCTCAAGATACATAAAACTAATAAGCTATCAGATATTTTAAAGTTTCAAAATTTTCTTTGTTATTTTCATAAAGTACCGTAAATCAATTTCAATCTAAAGTTAAATTTAAAAAAAGCCTGAAATGTAGAGAAAATAGACAAATGCTATGTTTCATGAATCCCATATATGAATCATATTCCTGTTAGATGTGCATTTTGATCAAACATATATATATACAGTATTTAAACTGCTGATTCCGTGACACTTTCCCAGACTGATTGTATTCATTTGAATCTTACAGAAGTGAATCATGGCGACAGGAGAGAAAACTGATGTCAGCAAGCTAACAATGTCTCTTGAAGCGGTGAGCCACTTTAATTTAGAACCAGTTTGGCATACAATCATCTACAGATGATCATCACAGACATACAATCATCTACTTACAAATTCAGTTTGAAAAAAGTACAAAAAAACTTGCTTCAAAAATACCAAAAACGGATATAAATGTGAGTCATTCAATTGATAGCTGTATGAACAGTATGTTTCTCAAAGGAACTGATAAAGAAGAAATCATGATGGTGGTTAACAAATTTCAGGATAAAAGATCAAAAGACTGTGAAAACATGGACATGATGGTTGTGAAGGAAATAATGAACTATGTCATTGAGCCATTCATTGAGCCATACATTTGTAATCTGTCGTTTTCATCTGGAATATTCCCGAACAGAATGAAAATAGCCAAGATAGTTCCTCTTTTTAAGAATGGCGATAAATGTTTATATAGCAATTATAGACCCATATCTTTGTTACTGCAGTTCTCCAAAATTTTAGAAAAATTATTTGTAAGTAGACTTGATTTATTTCTGGATAAACATGATATCTTAAGTAAAAGTCAATACGGGTTCAGAGCAAATAACTCAACTTCCATGGCTCTCATGGAATTGATGGAACATGCCATCACAGCTGTTGATAAAAAACAATATTGTCTAAGTGTTTTTGTTGATCTAAGAAAGGCTTTTGACACTATCGACCATTCAATTCTACTCGAAAAACTGGACAAATATGGTATTAGAGGAACAGCTCTGCATTGGATACGTAGTTATTTGCATAACAGAAAACAGTTTGTACATATGAACAATGTAAGATCTGGCCTCTGTGGTATTTCATGTGGCGTGCCGCAGGGTTCTGTGCTTGGACCGAAATTGTTTATTTTATATGTAAATGATTTGATGAATGTGTCAAGTATGCTTAGATGTGTTCTTTTTGCTGACGATACTACTTTTATTTTGTTCTAGTGATGATTTGAAATATTTGATTGATTTGATGAATAATGAGTTTGTTAATATACAAACCTGGTTTAATTTAAATAAGTTATCATTGAATATTGATAAAACCACTTATATGATTTTTAGCAAAAAAAAGATAACCTCAGTTTTTCCCTTCAAAATTAACGGTGTTGAAATAGGGAGAGTCAGTGAAATGAAGTTTCTAGGTGTAATCATTGACGATAAATTATCATGGAGACAACACGTAAATTCTGTTAAAACTAAAATGTCCAAATCCATAGCAGTATTATATAAAGTAAAGGATTTACTGAATGACAATGCCTTGTATTTGTTATACAATACAATCATAGTACCACACTTAATTTATTGTGTTGATGTCTGGGGAACTGCGTGCAAAACCGTAACAAAGCCTATTTTCATCCTTCAAAAAAGAGCTATACGAATTATAACAAGAATGCATTATTATCATCCTACAAACAATCTATTCTATAAAATGAAACTATTGAAGTTTTACGATCTAGTAGAATACAATATTTACTTATTAATGCATAAAGCTCAAAACCACAAACTACCTCATAATATTCAAAGACGTTTTTTAAAAAGAAAAAGCTGTTACAATCTTAAGGGAACAGACATTTTTGTTAAGCCACATTATAGAACCAGTTTAAAGGGTCGGTTTACTTTAATGCATGGAATAGATTTATGGAATGGTTTGGAAAATGATGACAAAAAAATTGAATCAAAACCTATATTTAAAAAGTTAATTAAATGCAAATTCTTAAATAGATATCTACAAATGCACAATTGTTAATTTATTAATCTTCAACAATTGTTATGGGCTATGAATTTTTGTTCATGTATGATCATTGTTTGATTTGAGTGTTAAACAGAATTTTGTTTTTAGAAGGGGCAGATATTATAAGAATTTTATTCTTCATCTGCTTCCTTTCATTTTAAATCTGTTTTTTTTTTGCTTTCTATATATGTTCTGAATTTGTTGCTTTGTGTTTTGATTTGAGATGAATAAATTACATAAATAAATAAATAAAATAAATAAAATAAATAAATACAATCATCTACTTACAAATTCAGTTTGAAAAAAATACAAAAAAACTTTTTGTAGTGCACTAAAGTATGACTCGTCTGAATTTATTATGAATCCTTTAAAACATTATAAATCTGATCTTAACAATTGTTCCACACCTTAGAATCAACTTGCAAATTTATTTTTGATTGGAGCCACCGAGTTCAATGTTCTCTCTTCAATGTTTTCTGCTTGAAACAACCAGATGTCCATGCAGAAGAGGGTGGATCCAGAGACGCACGGATGCATCAGCCAGCCGAACAACGCAAAAAAGAAGGTGCACCCCTGTAACATCTGTCGGAGGAAGTTTAAAAGCAGACGTTGCGTGATAATTCATCAACGGATCCATACTGGACAAAGTCCTTTCCTCTGCCGCGTGTGTGGGAAACACTTCGGGAGCACTGCAAATTTAAAACGTCACCAAGAAATCCACTCTAGGGAGGATCTGTTCCACTGTGACGTGTGTGGTAAAAGATTTACACGTTGTTCGACTCTAAAAGTCCATCAGTCCATCCACACAGGAGAAAAACCCTTCCGCTGTGATGTGTGTGGTAAAAGATTTACCCGTTGTTCGACTCTAAAAGTCCATCAGCGCATCCACACAGGAGAAAAACCCTTCCGCTGTGATGTGTGTGGTAAAAGATTTACACGTTGTTCGACTCTAAAAGTCCATCAGCACATCCACACAGGAGAAAAACCCTTCTTCTGTGACCAGTGTGGGAAAAACTTTGGCTACAAGGCATCTTTAAAAGTCCATCAGCGCATCCACACAGGAGAAAAACCCTTCCGCTGTGATGTGTGTGGTAAAAGATTTACACGTTGTTCGACTCTAAAAGTCCATCAGCGCATCCACACAGGAGAAAAACCCTTCTTCTGTGACCAGTGTGGGAAAAACTTTGGCTACAAGGCATCTTTAAAAGTCCATCAGTGCATCCACACAGGAGAAAAACCCTTCTTCTGTGACCAGTGTGGGAAAAAATTTGCCTACAAGGCATCCTTAAAAGTCCATCAACGCATCCACACAGGAGAAAAGCCGTTCCACTGTCAGGTGTGTTGGAAGAGTTTTAGGTACAGCAACACTTTCAAGCATCATCAGTGTACCTCCCTCTCATCAGTATCACCTCCCTCTGCTCCAACATCACCTCCCTCCACTCCAACATCACCTCCCTCTGCTCCAACATCACCTCCCTCTGCTCCACCTACTACTTGTCGTCATTCTGCTACCCTTCAAAGAAAAACTGTAGCTGAGAAATGCAAGTTCTATTTTTAGATTTTTTTAAATGTATAGCAAACTACATTTTTCATTTATCATTTTTAGTTAGCATACATATGTATGTCTCACAAAGACCTTCTGTCATTGTACAAGTGTTTTTTGTGTTGTTTTTGTCTAAAAATGTCAATGTATCAATACAATTACAGTAATACTGCAAGCTTTATTATACATTTTAAAGTAGCTGTTTTAATGACATTAGTTTCTACTTTCTCATACTCCAATAATCTGATTAGCGAAATGGAGGCTAACAAATACAATATTTATTAAAATCACATAAAGTAGGTGTCATCATAACAAAACTTCTCTTTCATTTTTTTTTGTCTTCCACTACCCCATCGTCATCATCAGATGTGCGTGATGCTTTCGAGGGAAAAGATGTCCATGTCCTTCTGTCCAGAGTAAATGGGTACAAGTTGTTTTACTCGGACATAAACAAAATAGGACCTGATATGGAACTGGAGAGCGAGGTACAATGACTGTATTGTTTTAAAATTGCAAAGCTGTTACAGTTTGTAGTATTTTGCTAATCTTTGGTCTTTTTTTTTACTTTTGCAGTCTATTAATGCATTTATGGCGGTCATTGTGAAAGATTACAACACCAAAAATAAAGGAAAGGCTGCTTTTATAGATTGCTTTGCAATGACAGCAATGTGGCAGGGGGAAAGTCCAAGTTTGAAGGTAGATCTTATGCATTCTGTGTGAGTTCTCCATGTGTTAATAACAATTGAGAATGTATGATATAATAATATGGTGATGGTTGTGATCATTTTTGTTGAATATGTATTACAATATCTTTCTGTAGCACTTACAGCTAAGTCTAATCTTCGTAGCGATACATTGTTTTTATTACCGTACTAAATGTAATTTTGTTGTTGTTGACATCAAAGAAACATTTACTGATTTAAAATTTTTTTTAAATTAATATATCCATCCATCCATCCATCTTCTTCCGCTTATCCGGGGTCGGGTCGCGGGGGTAGCAGCCTAAGTAGGGAGGCCCAGACTTCCCTCTCCCCAGCCACTTGGAGCAGCTCCTCCGGGGGAATCCCAAGGCGTTCCCAGGCCAGCCGAGAAACATAGTCCCTCCAGCGCGTCCTGGGTCTTCCTCTGGGTCTCCTCCCGGTGGGACGTGCCCGGAACACCTCACCAGGGAGGCGTCCAGGAGGCATCCTAACCAGATGCCCGAGCCACCTCAACTGGCTCCTCTCGATGTGGAGAAGCAGCGGCTCTACTCCGAGTCCCTCCCGGATGACTGAGCTTCTCACCCTATCTCTAAGGGAGAGTCCAGCCACCCTGCGGAGAAAACTCATTTCAGCCGCTTGTATCCGAGATCTTGTTCTTTCGGTCATAACCCAAAGCTCATGACCATAGATGAGGGTGGGAACGTAGATCGATCGGTAAATTGAGAGCTTTGCCTTTTGACTCAGCTCTCTCTTCACCACGACAGACCGGTACAGCGCCCGCTTCACTGCGGACGCTGCACCTATCCGCCTATCGATCTCACGCTCCAGTTTTCCCTCATTCGTGAACAAGATCCCGAGATACTTAAACTCCTCCACTTGGGGCAGGACCTCCTCCTCGACCCGGAGAGGGCATGCTACCCTTTTCCGGCTTGATATTATATATATAATTAATATATATTTTTTTATTTCCTCAGATGAACCCACTGGATTATGACATAATTCTCGGAATTAATAATTGTCACTACCACTGGACATTAGTGGTAAGAAATGTTTTAATTATTTTTTAAATATTAGTAGTCATAGGCAAAAACCACATAAAGACTGTTGATACACTTTTTTAGGTGATCTACCCACAAGAGAAAAGCTCCTTGTTGTTAGATCCGCTGGGGGAGACAAAGCAAGACATAAAAAAATGCTTGCAAATCACAAGGTATGGGTAAATATTAATCTAAGTAAAGCATTAAAGTCAGGTGATGTTGTTCTTATTACAGTAATATATCGATATTAACAGGGCATTTATGAGGAAGAAGGGATGCAGCGTGTCAAGGTGGACATGTGATACTGTCAAACATCCCAAACAGCAGGACAGTACATCATGTGGAGTATTTGCATTGAAGGTGAATAAGTAATGTCACCCAATGTATGAATTTTTGATTATGATATATATTTTAAAACATATGAACTTCATTAATTTGTTAAGTTCTAAGCCATTTAATAAAGGTTTACATGTTAGTTTGCAGAAAAGCTCCTTGCAAAAGAGGCTGTGAATTTCCCCGCATCCAGAGAGGCAGTCATCAGCCTCAGGATGGACATTGCTGTGAGGCTTCTTCTTAACAGTGGTGAGAATTCTAATATTGTTATACCAAAACTGTGAATCTACATATAGGTAGGTTTTCATACTGTGCATTTATTCTTATCAGATGACTTGGATGACTTGTGCCATTTCTGCGGAGAGATGGACTTGAACGAGGCAGACTTGAACTGGGTAACAAAATTTTGGAATTATTAAAACGTAGTGCAGGACGTTAAACAGAGAGAACAGAAGGTCTTGCAACCCTGTGGAACAAAGTTGGAAGAAGTGGGAATAGAAAATGAATGGATGTTATAATTGTAAAGAGATCTAGTTGAAAATGAAAATGCCTTATATTTTTTGTCCCTTTTTCAGATCGAATGTGAGATGTGCCAGAGATGGTTTCATCAGGCATGTGTGGGAAGTCCACCAACAGAAAACAGATTTGAGTGCTTTGCGTGTTCTCTTTAGGTTGGTGTGTTTGCGGTGGTGATTGCTGTTTGTTTAGATTTTCGCTGAAAGTTAATAAATTGCATTTTGAAGAATACATTTGTTATTTTTCTTTCAAAAACTTTTATATAAGGTAAAAGTGGGAAGTGAACAAGACAAAACCTCTAATTTTGCTAGATGACTCTGATGATCCATCTCTGACTCTGATGATCCATGATACATTTGGTTCCCCCCTTGTTACTTTGGCAAATGAATAAATGTTTTCAAATTCACAGGACTTGTTGTCCATGATGAGATGACTGAGCACAGTCAAGGACTTTTGGAAAAATAGTGTGTGCATGTTATTGTGGGGTTGGGCTACAGAGAGTGGTGAAGGCTGCACAGAAGATGTTGGAGTCAGTCTCCCCACATCACAGACATCTACACATCCAGATGCAGGAAGAGGGCCAACTGCATCATGAAGGACCCCACTCACCCAGCACATACACTTTTTGCCCCACTCCCTTCAGGAAGGAGGCGGAGGAGCATTAACTACACTGAGGAACAGCTTCTACCCTGAGGCAGTTAGACTCAAATAAATAACCTGAATAATTACTGCAAAAAAATCACATCATGTTGCAGCTGATCTGTTTCATGCTAAGGTAAACTATAAGGAGAGGTTGGAAAATATGTTCAGGTCCAATAACTGGTGTGGGATGGCGTTAAGTCCATGATGGGGATGCCAAATAAGAAAACCCATATCACTCTTAACTCATCGTCCGCCTTGGAACTGTCAAATGATTTTAACCGTAAAACCTGACAAGTTAGTTGAACTCAAATGATTTGAGGAAACCGATTGCCTTAAATGGTTTAAGTTTATTAACATAAACAATTAAGTGTAAAAAAAAATCTATTTAAGTACATGTAACTCAAATGTTTTCATTACCATAACACAGATAAATAAATTTAAAAAGACCGTTTCATTCAGTAAACTGGACTTAAATATATTAAGTATTCAACACTCAAATGTATTTTTACTTTTAACCTATTTAAAATGTGTTGGTTGTACTCATCTGCATTGAGTCAGACCAACTTAGATGGTAAAATTTATTTTAAGATGATCCAATTTAGCTTATGTTACTAAGTTTTATTCTTATAATGGAATTATAACATTCTAGTTGTCACAACTTCTAGCTACTCAATTCATTTGAGGAAACCGATTGCCTTAAACCATTTAAGTTACCTCAACACAACAGAAACAGACAATATACCAGTTTAAAACTTTTATTTAACACTCATTTAAAACATAACATCACTGTTAAACATTTCAAAATTTGTGTATACATATGCTCCTATACATACTATATATGTATGTACAGTACTATATAGTACTGTATTACTATTCTCTGCAATAAATGGTGAACAGTCAATACATTAAATTACATTTACAAAATAAAAAGTAAACAAAAGAAAATCCTTTACTGTCACTTTACCCTCAACATCAAGTGTCATAAACTAACAGTGTTTATTCAACAGACACTAAAATGAATGTTGTTCTGACATTTTATTCACCAACTTTACTGTACACTGATGACTGAGAAGAGGTTCTATTCCATCAACAACCTCATGCTTTATCATTTAATTGCCCTATTTACTTTTCAGCTTAGTTCCAACAAATTATAGATTTTAGCACATAATTTACATTTACTGGTTTTATAAATATTTTTCGTTTTTGCTCTACTTGTGCATGAAGTTGTGTCTTAAATGTTTATTTTTAAATTATTATTTTGCCCCCATGTGTTGCTTTTACATTTTTCTGTCTCCTTGTTTTACTTTCTCACACACTCCCTCTCACTCACACAGTTTTTTTCCTTAATTTTTAAACTGAGGAAGCCCCTCCCACTTTATTATAGGCAAAAATGCATAATTCAAAGTAAAAACAGGAGACAGAGAAGTGTAAAAGCAACACATGGAAATAAAAAGACGAGGGAGAAAATAAAAATAATTTAAGTATAATAATCATTTAAAAGACACAAATGCATATACAAATAAAAGAAAAACCAAATAAATATATAAAAAAGGTAACATGTAAATTATGTGCTAAAATGTATAATTTATTGGACCCAACATGAAAAAAAAATATTTGAAGGTCAATAAAAGTATTAAACATGAAGGTAAAGTTCTATTTTTTAAATGAATGGTTGCATTTTAAGTGTATTTTTTTATAGTCATTTATATATTTCTGCTTTTATTTCTAATTCTGACAGTTTCAGTCTTCTATACATATTAAAGTTGTTGAATAAAATGTCATGTTGTAGAAACTGTTACAACAACGAACAAAAACAAATCATTGCCATTTTCAAAACAATGAAAATAGCTTAAGAAAAATTACCCTAGAATTTCTGCAATTTGCATAGCATCTTCCTGTTTAGGCACAAATCAGAACTTAAACCTGTTCAGTCGGCACACAAGCCACCACTGTTCTTCAACAATAAAACCTGTCAACTACTCCAGCTCACTTCTCAAGGCTTGTAACTTGGGTTTGAGCCGCTTCCTACCATCATCAAGATCTAAGAGGACAACCTGAATGAACTCAAAAAAGCCACTTAGCTTTGCAGGGTAGCTCAAATTAAGAGCATAGATCAGTCCAAACAAAACCACCAGTGAATCAGCCCATGATCTGAGAGACATTACAACCTGATCTTCAAGGATGATCGAGACATGGTGGGTTTCAAAAGGAACTCCAGAAGGCCTCTCCTCCTCATCGACCACTGCCAGTAACGCCACTGCTCCCTCCGGCACTGCCTCCAACTCATCCTGAAAATATAATACATGATTAATTACACTCAACAAATTTTTGCCTAATGGCTAATTACGATAAGAATGGGGGGGAAGCATTATTACATCACATCTAGATTTTTGTAAATGCAAATCAAAAGAATATTAAAAATTTTCTCTGTTTATACACAATTTCTGAAAGCATGCGTCATGTTCTCAGAACTGTACACTAATTGAAAAACCACACACAGTGGGAAAACTCATCAGTTCTGCAAAATGAAACTTTACATCCAAAACAATGCTATTTCTTCTCAAAATCGTATTTGCCTTCAGATGACACGCACAAACCATCAGATGAAAAAGACATTTCAGTTGAACACTGATGAGCTCAATGTAAAACAGTGGCTTTTTCTACACTCATCATGGCTAACCTTTTTTTGTTCAGTGTTACACTTACTACAGACAGAACATGCGTGTGCTGTAAAAATATTTTAGAATATTGTTGTAGCATGAACGACCGACGATCCCTGACATGACCCTTTGACCCCACTGGTCATGTTTCACAACT
Source organism: Garcialebias charrua (assembly GCA_038048925.1). Lineage (NCBI taxonomy): Eukaryota > Metazoa > Chordata > Actinopteri > Cyprinodontiformes > Rivulidae > Garcialebias > Garcialebias charrua. The sequence continues at coordinate 30,378 of JBBPBX010011400.1, read as the reverse complement.
AAATGAGCTTGGTTGAGGATGTACACTGTGTACATCGTTTTGTGGAAAAAAAATCTAATATATTTGTTATTGTACATTTGTGTGTAGAGTATAAAAACAATATTCTGAATTATTTTTCCAGCACACTTATGCATGAATGTCTGTAGTAAGTCTAACACTGGACAAACAATGGTTAAGTCATTATCATGAATGTAGAAGTCAGTTTTACATTTAGAACATCAGTGTTCAACTGGTTTTTAAGTCATATGTGGGTTTATGTGTGTCTTCTGAAAGTAAAATACAACTTTGACAAGAAATAACATTGTTTTAAATGTAAAGTTTAATTTTGAAGAATTGGTGTGTTTTGCCCACTGTGTGTGTGATTTTGCATTTGTGTGTAAAGTTCTGAGAACATGAAGCATATTTAGGAAAATGTGACAATTGAGAAAAATTGTTATTAAAGGTACTATCTGCGATTTCTGCAAAGCCCTGAAACTTAGAAAAATTTTGAACAGAGACCGTTCTCCCTCCTCCCCCTTGCACTCTGGGTGACCTGAAACTCCGCCTCCTTAGCTCCTCCTCCACAGCTTGGCTGTCTCGTGAACGCGCATGCATCTAAACACAGTTGTAATGGCGTCGGCGCAGTCAAAACACCGGTAAGGATAGACTACTCTCAAATCTTTGCGTATTTGTAATAAAGTATCGTAAATTATGTATAACCCTTTCAATAAGTTATGTGTAGCTCTTACTTTGTGTTACATTTTATCTGTGTTATGCAGTTTTGAAACATTGTCGATGATGGGCTTCCGATGAGGATTTTACACCCAGAGGTGTAGTTCTACGTCCGAAGAAGAGGAACCCAGGAACACAGGATGTTCTCATAGTCACCATGTTTTCATGCAAACATTAAAATGATGATTGGATGAACAGTACTGTTGCTTTGTCTTATTCTTCATGAACATGCAGTGAAATAATTTTCTATTTGAAAGAACACAGCGACAAAATCTTTTTTATTTATTTATTTTGACAATAAATACACAAAAAACCTAAATAAATATGTGACAAGGATCATCAAACCGTTACATAACGCAGACTTAAATAACCATAAATAAAGCACTGAGCATCCACCCTGATGTTAAATACTCTGTTGTGTATAGTTTGATTTAAATAACTTTTTAATAAAACTGGACAGAAATTAAACAAAACTAAATAACTTTTTAATAAAACTGGACAGAAATTAAACAAAACTTAATTAACTCCAAATTCTTCCAAACCTGCAGCCTTCAGGGCAACAGAACAGCAAGCAGGGCCCAGGTGACTGATCTGGTCTTCACTTAGTGGGTCAGGTCAGTAAATATGTGCAGCTTCTCCAGATTGTCAGCTTGTCCAAACATCTAAAGTCCATAGAGAACCACCTGATCTCCACTCTTTCATTTGTGTATATATATAATATATATATAGTTATAAATATAGGTATCTATATGTATATATACTGTATATATATATATAGTTATAAATATAGGTATCTATATAAATAAATAACTATATTTATAACTACTGTATATATACTATATATATACTGTATATCTATATATCTATATATATATATATATATATATATATATATATATATATATATATATATATATGTAACAGGTATAAACACTTTGATTATTTTGTAGTGAAATTCTTGCTAAAATATGTATTATAGTTGTCCTGCAGTGTGTGGTTTATAAGCGCCCTCTACTGGTTGGCTATAAATATGACGTAAAACCGGAAGTTCCCCACAGTTGGTCAGCTCTCTGTTGTGGTAAGTCATACAGTTCGGTTATTTTACAAAAGTATCATTAAGTATGCTACAAAGCTAATGTGAAATTTATCATAATACAGTATACAGTTTATTGTAATATACAGAGTTATGCATCAACATTGTGTTGCTACATAACCTTTGATAGAAAACTGTTGATACAAGTTTGGTTTTGTATGAGTTGCTCATAAGAGAATAAATTCATAAATGCTACTTTCTCTAGATGGCCACACCAGTAGAGGAGCTAACTACAGTTTCTTTGTGCTGTGAACCACTCATTTTGCAGGTAATTTGTTATATAAAATGTTCAGAGTTAAGTCCGTTATGTTAACGGTTATATCTTGTACAGTAACGGCTGGTTGTTGCCATGACGACACAACGTTAACTGCTATTTTTTTGTGAACCACCAGAGGGTGCTGTAAGACAATTTAATATTTCATTTTGACGGCTGCCTGTCTTTAATTTTCTAATTTCTTATTTCATTTATGACACAACGTGAACTGTTATTTTTTTGTGAACCATCAGAGGGCGCTGTAGAATAATTTAATATTTCATTTTGACCGCTGTCTGTATTTATTTTTCTATTTTCTTATTTCATTTATAAAAACTAATAAAAAAGAGAAAAAGGATGTTAAGATAAAATAGGGTTAAAACCAGGATGTTAAGCTAAAATAGGGTTAAAACCAGATTACATTAAATCCATGTTAATTTTAAAACCACTATACGATCATATGTTAAAAAGAGTGCAGTATTGTCTGAAATTGTTGTAAGAAAAGTTTTACACACAGTTGGTCAGCTCTCTGCTGTGATGGCCACACCAGTAGAGGAGCTAACTACAGTTTCTTTGTGCTGTGAACCACTCATTTTGCAGTAAAGTTCCACTTCATCCAACCCACTGGCCTCTGAGAGTGTGATTATGACAGGACGGGTCCACAACTGTTACATATATATATATATATATATATATATATATATATATATATATATACATATATATATATACATATATATATACATATATATAAATAAAGGGACAGAAGTGGACATGTCAGCGCGGGGGACATACGGATGCCCGTGTGGACACTAGTCCACACCGGAGGTGATATGGACCCGCGGGGAGGAAAAGCAGCGTCCTGCCCTTTTTTTTATTTTTTTACATCTCCAACAGTGGGAGTCATGAACCGCTGCAAGGTGACGCTAAACTTCAGCACAGACATGCCGATGTGATTAATCACCGGCCGAGCCTCCTTTAAACCAGCCCGGGGACCATCCTGCGCAGCGACACCGGGGAACGGAGCGACAGCTGCGGACACTCCGGGGGGAAATGCCGACCGGCCGTCGGCCTCTTCTGCTCCCAGACAGCCGTCGAACGGGGTAGAGTGCACCGCGTTTCCAGTCAACACGCCGACACCACCGGGAGCCCGAAGCCTCTCTCCGCACATGTAGTCGTTTCTCACGCGCCGACCCTTTAACCTCCTCTCTCTTCTGTTCGTTTGTGTTTCTGGAAGTCAGCGAGCCGACAATAATAAAGTTCAGACCCCGGCAGCTAGCTTGTGTCTCGCCCGCAGACGTGTGCGAGTTTACGGCGACGTCAGCTTAAAGCGCAGGCAGCAGGTTAGCATGCTAAGTTAGCCGCTAACAGAGGGGGAGAGGAGGTGGGGGGCTTCACGTCAGGGGCCATGTGTTCTCACATTCTCCCGACAATAAAAAAACATATAAAACAAAACGAAATGAAACGATCTGGACTCGTCACCCGTCCCGAACAGCTGTGTTGAATCCAGATGTGGCGGACGCCTCATGTTAGCTCAGCTAGCCAAACGGCTAACACCGTGTTGATAGCTGTCACTTTGGGGCATGCGGGGACAATTTGACAGCTGCTCGGCTCATGTTTTGTTTTGAAGTTTTATTAGATGTATGTTTGAGTTCGCTTTCAGACGTTTTGGTGAGATTGGGTGCGTTTTTAATATAATTATTTAAGGTGCAGCTGATTCACTTTTTTTTAACTTCCTGTCTCAGTATATTTTTAAACACTTCCGTGTTTTCTTCTTAAACGTTTGGTAACCCATGATCTGTTGAGTGTGGTGGATAATGTTTACAGCTAAAAGCTCCAGGCTTTAGCCTCCTGGTTGGTGAACAACCTTTCTCCCTTTCCCTGTGTACAGTATACTAAATGTGTGTGTGTGTGTGTGAACTATATATAGCACCTAACAGAGTTTGCAACTCATGCTACAGTGTGCTGTGCGTTTTATTTCCTATAGATATGAAATGTTACTTTCTAAGCTTTGGACACTTTCGTTTGAGATTTAAAATGATTGCTGCTCTCTGCCAAAGGCAAGAGGCGCTAATGTTTTGCCTCTACTGTATTTGTGTTTGTCGTATTGGTAAAATATCCCACAAACTTTAATGACTTTAAATGAAACTCTTAAAGTAATCAATTAACCATATTCAAGATGGCCGACACAGCTAAGGGATATTGGCAAACACAACTCAGTCAATTTTACAGATATTGAGCTGAAATCTGCTGTGGTCAAACTTTGACCATACCTACTCGGTCCGTTGGCAAAATATCTTATAACAGCTTCTGACTATACTAGCGTTAAGCTAAAAGTAGCAAAATGCTAGCTAGAAACCAAAGCAGCTAAAGGCTGGCTAGAAGCTGAAAGTAGGAAAAGGCTAGACATGAGAAGTCAAACTAACTAGAAGCTCATAGCATGAAAAAAAAACTAGCCAAATGTAAAAGGCTAGCTAAAAGCTAATGGTAGCAAAAGGCTTGCCAAAAGTAGCTCAAGGCTAGCTAGTAGCAAAAATTACCTACCAAAATAATAGCTAGAAGTAGCAAAAAGCTATCTAGAAGATAAATGTAGCAAATGGCTAGCCAGAAGCTAAAACTAGCCAAACCAGATTCCCAAAAAGTTGGGACACTAAACAAATTGTGAATAAAAACTGAATGCAATGATGTGGAGATGGCAAATGACAATATTTTCTTTGTAATAGAACATGGATGACAGATCAAAAGTTTAATCTGAGTAAATGTAAAATGTTAAAGGAAAAACATGTTGATTCAAAATTTCACAGTGTCAACAAATCCCAAAAAGTTGGCTGGAAAAAGGAAATTGAGCATATAACGAACAGACCAATTAACACTAATTAGGTCAATTGACAACATGATTGGGTATAAAAAGAGCTTCTCAGAGTGTCAGTAGTCGTGTTTCCATCAAGGTTTCTAGATGCGCATTTTGAAGTATCGCAGCAGAAAAGCTTAATGGAAACGGCAAAATCCGAATTTACTTCCTCAAGTTCGTTAAAAAGTTGATACGCTTGCTTGAGGTGGTTTTTGGGATCTTCGAAAATGAGCAGATGCGCAAAACGACAGATGGAAACAGATTTGCCGACTCAGTTCTGCCATAGCGAACATTCACGTCACGTGACGTTCAGCTGTTTCCGCTCCGGACAACATGTAACATCGCTAAAACTAGTTGGCATGACAGAATAAATACAACTTGCCCGATAGCAACACGTACCTGAAATATTCTCTCCATTTTGACGAGATGTGTGGCCGGGTTCTGTTTTCAACCGCTACTTCCTGTTTACTGTAGACATGCGTAACGCTGACGTAATGACGCTGACGTCTGACGTAATGACGCTGTGCGTGGCCCGGTAGATGCGATTCAAGCCAGTTGATGGAAACACTTCTGCTTCGCATTAATTTGTATTTACATATTTGCGAGATTTCAAAAATTACCTCAAAATTCGAAATGAAAATGGATGGAAACACGGTTAGTGTCTCTCAGAAGCCAAGATGATAAGAGGATCACCAATTCCATCATTGTTGCGCAGAAAGATAGTGCAGCAATACCAGAATGGTGTTACCCAGCGTAAAATAGCAAATACTTTTAAGTTATCATCATCAACCGTGCATAACATCATCAAAAGATTCAGAGAATCTGGAACAATCGCTGTGCGTAAGGGTCAAGGCCATAAAACTCTACTGGATCTCCGGACCCTTAAACGTCACTGCACCTCAAACAGGAATGCCACTGTCAAGGAAATAACAGAATGGGCTCAGGAATACTTCCAGAAAGCATTGTCAGTGAACACAATCCACCGTGCCATCCGCCGTTGCCAGCTGAAACTCTACAGTGCAAAGAGGAAGCCATTTCTAAGCAAGCTCCACAAGCTCAGACGTTTGCACTGGGCCAGGGGTCATTTAAAATGGAGTGTGGCAAAATGGAAGACTGTTCTGTGGTCAGATGAGTCACGATTTGAAGTTCTTTATGGAACACTGGGACGCCATGTCATCCGGACCAGAGAGGACAAGGATAGCCCAAGTTGTTATCAACGCTCTGTTCAGAAGCCTGCATCACTGATGGTATGGGGTTGCATGAGCGCTTGTGGCATGGGCAGCTTGCATGTCTGGAAAGGCACCATTAATGCAGAGAACTTACGGTAGCCTGGTTAAAACCAGACCCTTGTCCTCTCACTTCGCTTCGTACTAGGGTCTGGGACTTCTCCCATAGACAACGATTTCTCCGGTAGATTTTTGACCGGACCAATCAGAGAACAGAAGGCGGAGTTTTGTTAGTTTAGCCTGGCGAGGTCCAGGCTATTCAGATAAATAGCTCAGAAACCACTCGGTGGATATTTTTTCTGCTACCAGTGTGTAATTATATGGCTCTAATTTACTGACTGTTGGCCTAGATGAAACATTTGAGATAAAATTCGATTTTTTATAATTTATTTTCGTAGCGCACCCGAGGCTGTTTGGAAAATGTCAAACCGAAACAATTTAAATCCAGCAGATTTGACCATTTCGTGAATTGATTTAGGAACTGTTAAGCTCAGGAACACTTCTGATATAACGTCAGCTAAGAAATATATTTTTTCTCAGCAAAGAAATAATAGTTTTTTACCTTGTTTTCTTGAAAATTCCTTAGTGGCGGCAGCCATTTTAACTGACAACGTCAGTCGACGTCGTTCAAAACTCCGCCTTCTGTTCTCTGATTGGTCGGGTCAAAAATCTACCGGAGAAATTGTTGTCTATGGGAGAAGTCCCAGACCCTAGTACAAAGCGAAGTGAAGGACAAGGGTCTGGTTTTAACCAGGCTACAGAGAACTATGTTCAGGTTCTAGAACAACATATGCTCCCATCTAGACGTCATCTCTTTCAGGGAAGACCCTGCATTTTTCAACAAGATAATGCCAGACCACATTCTGCAGCAATCACAACATCATGGCTACGTAGGAGAAGGATCCGGGTACTGAAATGTCCAGCCTGCAGTCCAGATCTTTCACCTATAGAGAACATTTGGTGCATCATAAAGAGGAAGGTGCGACAAAGAAGGCCCAAGACGATTGAACAGTTAGAGGCCTGTATTAGACATGAATGGGAGAGCATTCCTATTTCTAAACTTGAGAAACTGGTCTCCTCTGTCCCCAGACGTCTGTTGAGTGTTGTAAGAAGAAGGGGGGATGCCACACAGTGGTAAAAATGGACTTGTCCCAACTTTTTTGGGATTTGTTGACGCCATGAAATTTTGAAACATATTTTTCCCTTAAAATGATACATTCTCTCAGTTTAAACTTTTGATCTGTGATTTGTGTTCTATTCTGAATAAAATATTAGATGTTGGCACCTCCACATCATTGCATTCAGTTTTTATTCACAATTTGTTTAGTGTCCCAACTTTTTTGGAATCCGCTTTGTAGCAAAATGTTAGCTAGAGAAACTGTAATTGGCATCAAGATAGCTATAGAAGTCAATAGTGATAAACATAAGGGAAAATTAAATAAAAGTGTGAATGCTGAATCAGCATTTATACGATTATTTGACTCCTAAGTCACGTTTGTTTCTGCTGATCTGAATGAATAAACATGGCCACTGCTGCAGATCCACACCGACACAGATTTGGTGACGAAGTGTTTATCTGATCAGGTGATCTGAGAAGTTTGGGGTGAGTTACAGGGAGTGCCGCTGAGGTGAGCCATGAAAGAATAATGTGATACTGAGAACACCAGAACATACCCAGACACTAAAGGGAATGAAACGACAAGGGATCAGTCTAATTCCTGGAGATCAAGCCTATCTGTGACACCTTCGTTCTGTTTGGTATTGTCATCCCGGTGCCGTTGAGCGTTTGTTTTGCATATTTTGCATGCAGAGCTGTGAGCGGAAGGTGCTCCCGTCAGCCAGTTGTTAAAAACGTTCTGTACTTTTATCCACAACGTTGCGGACTCAGACACCAGAGGCAGAACTTTAATGTTACTTGGAAGCGCTCAGGTGAGAGCAGAGCCCACACTGGGCTCACAACGAGGATACCGTTTTGAATTAGTTTTACTGTATTTAAATGCCACTTGTTGGAAGCGAGACTGTCGTGTTGCCAGCTGCAGAACAGCAAACTGCAGATGTTCACGTCTGGTTTGTCACTGTTGCTCCACCCGTGTCTGTTGCAACAAAATATAATTTCAGGCTTCTATTCAGATTTTTCTTCATGTGAATGCTAGGAATGTGTTTATTAAAAGATTATCAATGCATCTCGACACTTTTCATAACCAAACTTCTTATTAAATCCTGTGCAGAGAATCTCTCAGATCTAAAAGAAAGCCCAAGATTGATCTGTTTTTATATAAAATATTGAGTGCAGTCAGACTCTGTGGGGATGGATGTCCACACAACATGTTAAAGCTGTCGTAACTACATTCTTCAATGTTTCTACAGTTTTTGTTCCGGTTGTAGAGCAGAGTATCTTCAACATATACTGTAATGATTGTGTTTGAGGTTCCGTACTGCAAAGCTTTTGGCTAAAATCTGCTGTTTTAACCACAAATACAGCCACTAGGGTTGGGCGATGGGTTAGAGTTTTCCACAGGACGTCGTAGTGCTGGGCGATATGGAAAAAAATCATATATCACGATATGGACTTTTTTATATTGCAAAAATGATATATATCACGATATACCACAATTAATTTAGTATTTGGTTTGTGTTGTGGTTTTGTTGTGTTGGCGTCGGGCGAGGGAACGGCGTTGTGACAAAGTTAGCAGATTACCGTTTTCTGCTCCATGTCAGACTTCTTGAATCCAAAATGTTCCCAAATAACAGACGTTTCCCCTCTTTTTGGTAAAAGTTCTTCTTCTTGGGCTGCCTGTGCTGCTGTTTCTCCTTGTTGTGACACCGGCTGATATGCTACTTCATGCCCCTGCGTCTCCATTGCTCTCGAGTTTAACAACGTAAAGCATGTGTTGCAAACCCACGCGTCCGTCAAACATAAAGCAGCGCCGTCATGTCGCAAAACCACAATACGAAGCTTCTTTGCGAAAGTTATTTTTTTATTCTTATTTATCACATATATAAACTGAGTTTAAGCAAAGTGACAACACCAATACATTTCATCGTAACCTACTTTATTTATTTGCATGAATAATTAATACAATTATTTTATAAACGATAGAGCCGATAGAAGGCAAGTAGCACGATAGACACGTTTCTATCGTCCTCACGATATATATCGTCATATCGCCCAGCACTGGGACGTCGTCAGTCCAACAGTCAACGATTGGTGATATATTTGTATAGCTGCCTTTAAGAGTGTTTCTTTTTTTTTCACCTGCCAAATTGGGGACATCTCATGGTAAAGTCACAGTATGCCCGTAAACTTTCTCTTGTCCCATCCATAACTTCTGATCTGCTCAAATGTTATATACTGTACACTTGTGCATCATCACTAGACAGACTTTTGATCACCCCGGCTCCAAGGTCAAGGTCAAATGTTATACAAGGTCTTGTCCAGGACATTGCTATAGACGGGTGTATGATAGTTTGTTGACATGCATGTAAAATGTGTGCCATACTTTTGTTCTTTTGATTTACAACAATTCTCAGTTCAGTTAGGAGTCCTAACTGTTTTGGTGGCGCGGCGTAATTTTGCGTGGTTCTTACAAAAATTGAAGCCAACAGTGTTTTCCACAACTCCATCTTAATTCTGCTGTGTCGGCCATCTTAAAGCAGTTGGCAATCAGTTGGAGACTTGCGTCCAATGATTAATTCCTAAACGTTTCAATCAAATGTCCAATGCTTTGTGAGTTATTTTGCTGACAAACAGGGTTAGACAAACACAATGACTAGGACTTGGAGTATGCGTTGTAAATGACTCTCATCTACTACCTCAGCAAACTTTAGCTCAATATCTGCACAATTGATTGAGTTATACCCATTTTTGTCTTGTTGTTTTAAAGTCAATTGACTGTGGCGGCCATATTGAATCAGGCTGACTTCAAAATTCTGTAAGTTGTAGACCTACTTAGAAGTATTTGAAGTACAGGTATTCCCTTTCTGTAAAATGTATTTCTATTCTTCTAGCACGACAGGCACTAGAACGTTTAATAGGGGTGCAGCGATTGCAGTTTTCTGGCTGATCTCCGATTTCTAAAAAGTCTGACCTGCTGATTCCGATTTTGGCCAATACCGATTTGTTTTATAAGCGACACGGTCAGGTGTTACAAGGTCACAATGCACCTTCAAGTTTCCTTTATTATTTTGCTGAAAAACGTACCCTGAACAATATCCTAGAAACAATACAAACTTGTTTTAGCTGGCCATGAGGTAGTGCTCTGAAATATAAATGAAGTTCAGACAATTGTTAACACAGACACAAAAAAATCTGTAAAATCGGTTTCTCGTGCAAGTATCGGCCGATTTCCCGGGCTGATAAATCAGTGCACCTCTAACTCTTAATGGTCCCTGTCACGGAGCAAAAAGGTGGAATTGGAAATATCCTGTTTTGCTGTGAGCGTGATAACTTGGAAATTAAGTGCAGTATCGCCTTAATTTTTGGTATGTGGCTGCATCTAGACGTAAGAAAGGAACTTGTCCAAAAGGAGGTTGCCACATCAAAATCCAAGATGGCTGCCCACCACCATAAATGTATGTAAACTGGCCACCTCAATCATTTGAGAAATCAATGCTTTATAGTTTTTATATTGTTTAAAAGCATAAGTTCCTCAAATAATTTGGGTGGCCAAAGATTAATGTATGGTGGTCAAGGCCACCATTGGCCACCCCCTGGTTCCATCATTGTGCCTGGTGGTGGATAAATTGCTCTCTCCACTCGCCAAGATCTATCACTCTGTTGTGCCTCAGACAAGAAAAAAAACACTCTAGTACTCTACCACTGTTCTCCACAGTGTACGTCCTAACAACTTCTATATTTTGAACAAAAAACATTTAAGTATATTTTCATTTCCTGTTCAATTGCAGTCATAAAAAAACTCATCTTCAGAACTACAAACATTAACTAGTATTCATCATACATCATTCATGGACGGGGGACACGTCGCTCTGCGAGCTGCATTTTTCTTTTTGCAAGTCACTGCACTTTTAATATATTTTGCAAACAAATGCTTTGTTGCCATGGCAACAAAACATGCCACAGGGCTGAGTAAACAGACTAACGAGGAGGGCAGGAGGAAATACCTGCGACAAGGAAGGGGATTTAAAAAACAAAAATGCTTTTCTGGATTACAGCACTCCATAATATCCTTTGCATCCAAACTCGTGCAGATATTTACTTTGAAACCTAAATTTAAATGTTAAAACTTTTACATGTACTGTATTAATATAAAAATTATTAACTAAAAAGACAAACTGAGGAGGACAGCTTTGAATGTTTTACCCATTTTTAAAAAACGTACTTTTTCCAAAATTTCTAAATATTTCTTAGTAGGTTGGGTTGCCTGTTAGCAAAATATTTCATGAACCATTGCACAGGCTTTAATGAAACTTTCAGGGATTATTTGTTGTACATCTAGAACTGATGTTTTTAGAGCCAGCTTGATTCAAGATGGCTGCCACAGCCAACTAACCATAGAAAACACAAACACAGCTATAATTCAGCTGATTTTATACAAACCGGATTCCAAAAAAGTTGGGACACTAAACAAAGTGTGAATAAAAACTGAATGCAATGATGTGGAGATGGCAAATGTCAATATTTTATTCGTAATAGAACATAGATGACAGATCAAAAGTTTAATCTGAGTAAATGTAACATTTTAAAGGAAAATATGTTGATTCAAAATTTCACAGTGTCAACAAATCCCAAAAAAGTTGGGACAAGTAGCAATAAGTGGCTGGAAAAAGGAAATTGAGCATATAACGAACAGCTGGAAGACCAATTAACACTAATTAGGTCAATTGACAACATGATTGGGTATAAAAAGAGCTTCTCAGAGTGTCAGTGTCTCTCAGAAGCCAAGATGGTAAGAGGATCACCAATTCCACCATTGTTGCACAGAAAGATAGTGCAGCAATACCAGAATGGTGTTACCCAGCGTAAAATAGCAAAGACTTTTAAGTCAAAGTCAAAAGTCAAAGTCAACTTTATTGTCAGAACTGCAATATGTACAGGACATACACAGGATTGAAATTGCGTTTCTCTCAGTCCCTCGGTGCAACAGTAACCATTTAAACACTAAAACACTGAAACATTTAATAAACATAAGCATAAAATAGTAAAAGTGTAACACTGTCCTGAGTTTTTGCATAGTAGTATAAAAGTATGAAAATTTACACCAACACTAAAACACTAAACATTTAATGAACATAAGCATAAAATGAAATAATAAAAGTGTAATACTGTCCTGAGTTTTTGCATAGTAGTATAAAAAGTATAAAAAGTATATCTATAAAATAAACTGAAGGTTCTAGCATTGACATTTGCAAAGAGTGGCAAAGCAGCATATGAGTTAAAGGTTCAGTATGCAGTTTCTGTAGAACTGCAGCACTTAGAAATATTTTCAACAGGCAAAGCATTCTGATCCCTCCCCCTCAGAGCCATATGTGGCTCTGCCCCCTTGTGGTCTGTTGAATTTCAAATTCAAGCTCTGTTTTTATTGGCTGATTCAAATTCAAGCTCTGTTTTTATTGGCTGGTTACAAACTCTGTTTTTATTGGCTGGAAAATGGCGGGTCACCTTTTCTTTTTAGAAATGCTTATTTACCACCTGGAGAAGCAAGGGGACAATATTTTTTTTAATTTTTTTCAGAGATTACCTGGCTAACATCAGTCTGTCAGGAGGTAGTGACAGAGTGAAGAAATATGTTCATAAAAAAAGCTACATACTGAAGCTTTAATGTACACAGTATATGTATGAGGTAGTTGATGTTGGTATAGAGGCAAAGTGGCATATGCAGTAAGGCACATAAGGCACATTGGGCATCCTTAAATAAGGCTAGTCAGAGAATACTGTATATGTATCAGCAGTAGTGTAGATATAAAAGTAGTGTAAATGTAAACAGTAGTAATAAATGTAAACAGTATTAATAAATGTAAACAGTGAATGTAAACAGTAGTATGACTATAGGCAGTAATGTAATACAAACATTAGTGCAAATATGAGAAGTAGTGCAAACTGAATGAGCACATGACCGAGAGTTTAGTGAATAACCCGTTTGATGACACAGAGTCCAGTGTTAAAATCTTTGTGTTGTGTGGTAATGTGTGAGAAAGTTTTTTGTGTTAAGGCAGTTCAAATGGGAGGGGAGGCAGAGCAGGCAGAGTGTTTAGCATCCTGACTGCCTGATGAACAGAGCTGTCTCTCAGTCTGCTGGTTCGAGCCTGGAGACTTCTCAGTCTCCTCCCTGATGGCAGCAGTCTGAAGCAGCTGTGTAGTGGGTGTGTGGGATCACCTGCCATGCAGAGGGCTTTCCGAGTGAGGCGGTTGCTGTGTAAGTCCTGCAGTGAGGGGAAGGAGGTGCCGACGATCTTCTCAGCTGCTCTCACGATGCGCTGGAGGCTCTTGCGGCAGGATGCAGTACATGCACCAAACCACACAGTGATGCAGCTGGTCAGGACACTTTCTATGGCACCTCTGTAGACTTGTAGTTTAAGTTATCATCATCAACCATGCATAACATCAAAAGATTCAGAGAATCTGGAACAATCGCTGTGCGTAAGGGTCAAGGCCGTAAAACTCTACTGGATGCTCGTGATCTCCGGGCCCTTAAACGTCACTGCACCTCAAACAGGAATGCCACTGTCAAGGAAATAACAGAATGGGCTCAGGAATACTTCCAGAAAGCATTGTCAGTGAACACAATCCACCGTGCCATCCGCCGTTGCCAGCTGAAACTCTACAGTGCAAAGAGGAAGCCATTTCTAAGCAAGCTCCACAAGCTCAGACGTTTGCACTGGGCCAGGGGTCATTTAAAATGGAGTGTGGCAAAATGGAAGACTGTTCTGTGGTCAGATGAGTCACGATTTGAAGTTCTTTATGGAACACTGGGACGCCATGTCATCCGGACCAGAGAGGACAAGGATAGCCCAAGTTGTTATCAACGCTCTGTTCAGAAGCCTGCATCACTGATGGTATGGGGTTGCATGAGCGCTTGTGGCATGGGCAGCTTGCATGTCTGGAAAGGCACCATTAATGCAGAGAACTATGTTCAGGTTCTAGAACAACATATGCTCCCATCTAGACGTCATCTCTTTCAGGGAAGACCCTGCATTTTTCAACAAGATAATGCCAGACCACATTCTGCAGCAATCACAACATCATGGCTACGTAGGAGAAGGATCCGGTACTGAAATGTCCAGCCTGCAGTCCAGATCTTTCACCTATAGAGAACATTTGGTGCATCATAAAGAGGAAGGTGCAACAAAGAAGGCCCAAGATGATTGAACAGTTAGAGGCCTGTATTAGACATGAATGGGAGAGCATTCCTATTTCTAAACTTGAGAAACTGGTCTCCTCTGTCCCCAGACGTCTGTTGAGTGTTGTAAGAAGAAGGGGGGATGCCACACAGTGGTAAAAATGGACTTTGTTGACGCCATGAAATTTTGAAACAACATATTTTCCCTTAAAATGATACATTCTCTCAGTTTAAACTTTTGATCTGTGATTTGTGTTCTATTCTGAATAAAATATTAGATGTTGGCACCTCCACATCATTGCATTCAGTTTTTATTCACAATTTGTTTAGTGTCCCAACTTTTTTGGAATCCGGTTCGTAGAAATTCAGCTAAAATTTGCTTTTGGTAGTAGCTGAGTCATTCACAGCACGTACTCTGACTGAGCATGACTTCTCTTGTTATTGCAGGAGATCCATCCATCCATCCATCCATTTTCTTCCGCTTATCCGGGGTCGGGTCGCGGGGGTAGCAGCCTAAGTAGGGAGGCCCAGACTTCCCTCTCCCCAGCCACTTGGAGCAGCTCCTCTGGGGGAATCCCAAGGCGTTCCCAGGCCAGCCGAGAAACATAGTCCCTCCAGCGTATCCTGGGTCTTCCTCTGGGTCTCCTCCCGGTGGGACATGCCCGGAACACCTCACCAGGGAGGCGTCCAGGAGGCATCCTAACCAGATGCCCGAGCCACCTCAACTGGCTCCTCTCGATGTGGAGAAGCAGCGGCTCTACTCCGAGTCCCTCCCGGATGACTGAGCTTCTCACCCTATCTCTAAGGGAGAGTCCAGCCACCCTGCGGAGAAAACTCATTTCAGCCGCTTGTATCCGAGATCTTGTTCTTTCGGTCATAACCCAAAGCTCATGACCATAGATGAGGGTGGGAACGTAGATCGATCGGTAAATTGAGAGCTTTGCCTTTTGACTCAGCTCTCTCTTCACCACGACAGACCGGTACAGCGCCCGCTTCACTGCGGACGCTGCACCTATCCGCCTATCGATCTCACGCTCCAGTTTTCCCTCATTCGTGAACAAGATCCCGAGATACTTAAACTCCTCCACTTGGGTAAGGACCTCCTCCCCGACCCGGAGAGGGCACGCTACCCTTTTCCGGCTCAAGACCATGGCCTCGGATTTGGAGGAACTGATCCTCATCCCGGCCGCATCACATTCAGCTGCAAACCGCTCCAGCGAAAGCTGTAGATCACGAGCTGATGAAGCCAATAGGACCACATCATCTGCAAAAAACAGAGAAGCGATTCTAAGGCCACCAAAACGGATCCTCTCAACACCTTGGCTGCGCCTAGAAATTCTGTCCATAAAAGTTATATATATATTGCAGGAGATCGCCCATAACAATTCAAGAATGTACCAAAGCTAAATCTGAACTCTGTCCAGAGGTTCACAAGATATTTTGCTAACAGAGTTGATGCCAGGAGCAGCACTTTGTGTCTCTGTGGTGAATGACTCTCAGCTACTACCACACCAAATTTTAGCTCAGTACCTGTGAAACTGACTGGGTTGTAGTCATTTCTGTGGCTGTGGTGGCCATCTTGAATGGTGCTGGTTCATCAGCTGTGGACGTACAGCCGATGACATCACTGTCCCTTCTCTGAGGGTTCTTCTGGATCAGCACCGTGTGATGATCTGATGATCAAGAGCTCTGTGTGTAACCGTATGAGTCGTCGGTGCTGTTGAACTCCTCTTCGCCTGTGTTTCTCGTGTTCATCCATATTGCGGCAGCTCGGTGGCGTCTGCGTGTGTCAGACCCGACGGAGCGTTTGGTTCCATGACTTTCCAGGACTCCTTGGGTCTACCAGTTCTGTGTGAGGCCGCCGGGACCATACCGGAGGCCTCACACTCACCAGCCGTCCTCAGAGATTCATTTAGAAGTTCTGAAGTTCTCTTTAGTTTTTACAATCAATCCCTGATCATGAAGTTTATACCTGAATGTGTCTGTCTGTTAGCTAAATATCTCATGAACCACTAGAAGGAGTTAAGTGAACCTTTTCAGAAAATAATCATTGGAAGTACGACTACATCTGATTAAATTTTGGAGACGTCTCAATTGAAGATGGCTGCCACAGCCAGCTAACCTTAGAAAACACAAGCATAGCTATAATTTTGTCAAATTTGTTGATATTGAGCTACAATTTGGTGTGGTAGTAGCTCATCATCGTCCCCAACACATACTTTGAAATGCAGCACATTGCGCTACATTTTAGCCTAAAAACCTTTGTCATTTACTGTTTGTGTCAACCCAGTTGGTCTGTTAGCAAACTATGTCATGAACCAGTGAATGGGTTGTAATGAAATTCCCAGATTCTCAGACAATTCCCAGACTGGATATAAGATTCAAGATGGCCGCCATAACTAATCAACTTTAGCCAACTTAAAAATGGCAATACTGCAGCTGTTCTTACAGATATTTGGCTAAGATTTGGTGTGATGGCAGCTGTGGATCATTCAAAACTCCGAGTAAGAATAGATCACTGAAGTTCTTACAAAACAGCATGAGATGTTTTTTAAAAAGTTAACTCCATAAAATAATTTAGCCTGAATCTCAGTGAGTTGTTTGGTTAGAACATCTACTGGTAAAGGTCTCGTTTAAAAACCGTTGGATTAATTTGATCTAAACGTCTCTGATGGAACAAAGAACTTTTGATTCCACTTGTGAGACTTCTCCTCTGCGACGAGCCGAGAGTTCAGGGACGTTTGTCTGAAGGACGGAGAAGAGAATTGTGTTTTTACCGGAACACGCCCTGCTTTGTTTAAGGCTAATCGTTGCTTCTGCAGACACCTCCCAAAATGAGATGTTTTGATTCTAACAGACAGTTTCCTCCATGAAGTGTCCCTCTGCATGTAGAGTTCATCATCCTGCTGTGATAGTTTAAAGTGTAGTTCAGCCATTTTGAAGTGGGGGTTCTAAGGAAAGGTAGTGAACATCTTACCTGTTGACAGGTGTCAAATGTTGTATTTTTGCACTGACGAACATGCCCACAATCTTCTGACCAATCACAGAATACTTGGCGTTTACGAATGTGATAAAAAGTTTGGCCGGGTCGTGTCGAGAAGGAGCGGGTGAAGCTGCTCTGAGAGCAAAATGACTATTTCCACCACGGAACTATGTCACGAGAGCCGAGTTCGCAGCTTTGTTTGGAGGACGCAGGTCAACCATACTTCACACATTATGCGGTGAGATTTTGTTTTAAGCTTTGCAAACAAATAAAATTGTGAAAGGCTTCAGTTTGGAGAAAAATTATTTAAAAACCAACAAAACTCGCGCGCTAATAGCTGATCCACATGCAGACAAAACCAAAGTGTCTTAAAACCAGTCCAGCCTCTCAGGTGTTCATCTGTAGGACGTTCATCTGTAGTTCATCTGTAGGACGTTCATCTGTAGGACGTTCATCTGTAGGACGTTCATCTGTAGGACGTTCATCTGTAGGACGTTCATCTTCATTTGTTCATCAGAGTAGGCTTGCTTGAAAAGAAAGGTCTTTAAAGGGGACCACATATTCAAAATTCACTTTTTAATGTTTTTTTTACTCAACTTTGGGTATGTACTTCAAAAAAAAACTGTGCTAGGGCCAAAAAAATGCACCCAGTGGTTTATTTACTCTAAGTATATTTATTTATCTTTGATAGAAACACTTCGTTTCCACTTCCTGCGGTTTGTGACGTCACAAACCGCAGCCACAACCCACAACCCCAACCTTTGTCCCGCCCCGTCACCTAGCAACCCCTGGTGATGCTCCACCCACTTCAGTATGAAAGAGGTGACGGTTGTTTTTTCCTTATTTCATGTCAGCACAATGGCTAAAAATGTCACAGTCTAGCCAGCTAACGTGAGCGTTGCAAAGATTCTCTAACCCTCCTGGCCCAGATAATGGCATAGTTTTCAGATGGGAGTCTTGAATGAACAGCGACGCCACATGTTGCAGTGTGTGTGTGTGTGTTGGTTTATGGGTCATAGCAGGCCAGACTATGTACCGCTAAACCACATTAACCAACCTGTGTGTGTGTGTTTGCGCGCGCGCACTTATCGAGGTAGAGGGAGAGGGAGTTTTAACGCTGTCATTAGAGGGGAGAGCAAATACACACCCTCGAGTGAACAAATGATTAGGGGGGAGAGCAAATACACACCCTCGAGTGAACAAATGAGACCCTCGAGAGAACAAATGAGACCCGCGCGAGCGCAAATCAGACCCCGTGAGCGTGTGTGTGTGTGTCCGCTGCGAGTGACATCCGCTCCCTCCAGCGCGCGCACAGGGGGAGGGAGGGAGACGTATTACAGAGGAAAAATTAAAAATGACACGACAACTTGTACACGTCTGATCTGTCCCACAATAAATACGTCGCGGTCCAGTTCAGCTCAGCTCAGGGCTCTGGGTGGCAGTAACGCGAGTTCAGACATCCTCGTCTGCCTTTGGAGGGCGGAGTTAATGTAAACAGATCTTTGAAGGGCGTGAACTTCAGATCTCATTAACATAAACCAGTCGTTCAAAACGAAAGTTAAAAATGGCAGAATTAAAAAGGGTATAATTGATTATCTAAGAATTATTTTGTGTATTAAATTGAATGAACATTGTCTGGTAACCCCACAGACATACCATAAAAAATTAAAAAACCTATCTGTGGTCCCCTTTAAGCCTTGTTTAAAGTCAACCAATGACTGTGGAGCTCTCAGGTAGTCAGGGAGGGAGTTCCATAGGCGGGGGGCAGCCACACTGAATGCCCGGTCTCCCATGGTCCTTAATTTGGTTCGTGGAATGTGAAGGAGATTACTGTTCTGTGATCGTAGAGACCGGGTGGATGAATATGGTGCAAGAATGTCCTTTAGATAGTCAGGTGAAGTTCCGTGTAAGCATTGATGTGTAATGAGAGCAGTTTTGTACTGAATTCTGTAGGTGACAGGAAGCCAATGGAGGTTATGGAGAATGGGTGTAATATGTTCAAATTTACGAGCTCTCAATAAAATCCTTGCTGCACTGTTTTGAATATATTGAAGCTTCTGAAGGTTTTTGCCAGGGATTCCAATAAACAGGGAGTTGCAGTAGTCGAGCCTGGAGGAGACAAAGGCATGGACGAGTTTCTCAGCATTATAAACGGTAAATAATAATAATAATTTAAACAAAATCTTATCTGTCAAATTATCGATCAAAGTGACGCTGAAAACTGTCCGGCGACCTGACGAGCAAATCTGGTTTTTAGCATAAAATTTCAGACGGACAAAAACATAAACTTTTAAACAATTGAGATATTATCGTTCAAAACTTTGTTACATGAAGTAATTTAAGGAGTTAAAATGTCTATACGAGATACAAAGAAGTTTGTTTAGAGTGCGTCAACTTTTTTGCGAGACGTTAAAAATCCCGTTTTCAGACCCGGAGAGGAACCAGGGCCTGACGGTCTTTACATGAAAACGTCAGAGCAAGAAAGAAAGTAGAAGGCTACACTGCACAGAGCCGTGAGGATAACGGAGTTAAAGCCAGAGCTCCATCAAATATACCACACCAACTAAAGAAAACAGATCTGCCCTGAGCTCCTGGGCTAAAATCCAGCCCAGCATTAATCAGAGGGAACATTTTCCCAGTAAGATCGAGCGACGTGTATTTTAACATGACTTCATTTGATGAAGGTGCATTCAGCAGTCTACAACTAAATCATTTTTTTTCACATCGTAACTTCAAGCTGCACCTACTCCTTCAGATTGTCCTTCTGGATTCTGAGCAGTCGCTTCATGTCTGATCAGCTGTTTGAACTAAAAACACTGACGCCGAGCAACTGCAACAATGAGTCCAATGACTACG
This sequence comes from Garcialebias charrua, assembly GCA_038048925.1. Taxonomy (NCBI): domain Eukaryota; kingdom Metazoa; phylum Chordata; class Actinopteri; order Cyprinodontiformes; family Rivulidae; genus Garcialebias; species Garcialebias charrua. The sequence continues at coordinate 10,108 of JBBPBX010011400.1, read as the reverse complement.
TTCTGAAGGCTTCATTAACCCCGTCTAGTGTTTCACACGATGTTTTGCACACATTCACTGACAGGCTGAGACATTATCACCCCTGTCCTCCAGTGGCAGGTGGGAACTTTTGTAGACATCTGTGTCAGTTAGCTATTGTGCTAACTCCGGCATATTTACATTGATGCTTACTGCTGTCATGTTGATTAATATGCATTGTCCTAACTTAAATAAATGAAAATGAAATGAAAGTGTAATTTCTTTTAAAGCAGAGGCAGCGTGGGCGCAGTGACTTTACAATACAACCATGAGTCCACAGAATGCCAACAAACAAAAAATAAACAAGTTCTTAGTGTTCATATTCGAGTTTTTTCAAAAAATTTTTTTAGAGCTGATCCTTTTTATTTTACCTTGATTCTCTTGTTGTGTAGACTGGAGCGGAAGTGGCCGTGAACCTGCTTGATATTTATTAGACTGGCGTTCGTTTCGTTTCATAAAGGCCTATCTTTCCGTAAGCATCCGCTCCAAGGTCTGTGTCTGACCGCGTGACTCGTCTTCCTCCATCTTTGTTGCTCCACGTGAGTCACACTCGGGTCAACAGCAGCCGCGTCTGATTGTCCCGGTTTGAGTTAATGACTGATGGACCGACAAGTCCCCGCTCTGTGCCGACTCCAGCCGGTGTTGGTTAATAACTAATTGCTGCTTGATGTTTACCGACACCCGCCAAGGTAAGAGAGTGGTACAGATGTTATCGCCCGCCGCTGAAGACGAAGACTTTGGGATAGTAGTGATGATGGTAAACTGTCTCTGTATGTGTTGGTTTGTTTGTACAGTTAGAAAAATATTTATGGACTACTGACTGGATTTTAAGGTAGTTTTCAGGACGCAATCATTTAGTTAGTTAGATACAACTAACTTTTACAGAACAATTCAAGTTGGTCGCCACAGCTAAGTGATCTTAACAAATAAAAAAATGTATGTAATTAAGTCAATGTTACAGATGATAAGCAAAGGTGTGGTGTGGTAGTAGCTCAGACTGATGCTGCGTTTGTACTCTGAGTGGCTTTAAACTTGAGCTACAACTACTGGAATCAACTTTGTCTGATTGTTGGTAAAATATCTCACCAACGACGAGATGGAGTTTAATGAAACGTGTAAAAAGTACCATAATTTCTGGACTATTGAGCGCACCTGAATATAAGCCGCGCTTGTTAAATTTAAAGAGAAAATAAACATTTTACATAAATAGGTTGCACTTGTCTTTGAGCCATGGGTGTTCACATTGCAACGAGATATTTGCACAAAAATATATTTTTTAAATTTTTTATTAAATACTACCAGTAACACACACCATAACAGTAAATGTTTTGTTTTTCTAGACACGACTGATAAAAAAAAAAGTAGTCTACCAGGAAGTGGCATAAAGATTGTTAGCCTATCAAAAAAAAAAAACATAAATTAGTCACAGCATTATATAAGCTGCGGTGTTCAAAGTGTATGGAAAAAAGTAGATGTTTATATTCCAGAAATCACAGTAATCGTTCTAGTGCTGCACAACAGATGTGAAGATGAACCAAATTATCTTCACAGACTTTTACCAGTAAAGGTTTGGGATCGAGGCTAGATTTATCGGTTCGTTAAAGCTTTGTGCCGATAAAATCCTAAAAGTTAACGTGAAGTCACGTTTGTGTGTGAATAACGGATTCTCTCTACATTTCTAAAGCAAAACAGCTCTTCTTCTGCTTGTACTTCCTGCTGCAGTGTTTGCTCTGTAGCATCACCTACGGCTCAGGAGGAGAACTGCAGCAGTGCCAAAGTAAACGGCAACAAACACCGAAAATGTGCTTAAATCAAAGGGAGTCAACACTCAAACAATGTGTTTGCCTCAGCCAACTGACCTTCAGATAACACAAAACTAGCTTTAACTTTAAATTTAGGCTTTTAAGAAAAAGTTTTGTTACTGAAGCTGATTTTTTTTCCCTCATCACATACTTTGAGCGCATAAAATTGTTACAAACAACCCTGTTTGTCTGTTAGCAAAGCATCACATGAATCACCGAACAGATTTTTAATTATCCCGCACGTATTTTTCGTTGTATAAGTCACGTTTTTTTGCATAATTTGCATGCCCTGCGACTTATAGGCTAAAGTGACCTATTCATGTGTTTTTTCCCATATTTGTAAACCAATTTTTGGCTGAGATATGACCGTTTTCATTCATTCTGACTGACAAAAATTGAACAGTACCATTTTCAGCCACTAGATGGCAGTTGAGTAGTAAGGGATGCTGTTGTATCATGTAATGGAGTTAAACTCAAAGCAGTCTGCTCCTCAGATAATGTTAAATTATTATTTTTTACATATGAATGTTTCTGTTCAGTGCCCTGAGACGACTTCTATTGTGACTTGGCGCTTCATAAATAAACTGAATTGAATTGACTTAATTGGAAAAAGAGGCTATTAATGACACAATCGGCTTGCCACAGTTTGACACCATCGTCCGCCTGGAGCAACCGAATCAGCTTCATTTTGCTGCACCGCCCTGGCGAAATGCAGCTAATTTGACAGTCAAAGTGCATTTATTAAGTAAAAGGTCAACTCCTTTTGGAGTCCTTGGAGGGGGTATTGGAGGGTGTGCCTCCTGGGGACTCCCTTGTTCTGCTGGGGGACTTCAACGCTCACGTGGGCAATGACAGTGAGACCTGGAGGGGTGTGGTTGGGAGGAACGGCCCCCCTGATCTGAACCCGAGTGGTGTTCTGTTGTTGGACTTCTGTGCTCGTCATGGATTGTCCATAACGAACACCATGTTCAGGCATAAGGGTGTCCATATGTGCTCTTGGCACCAGGACACCCTAGGTCGTAGTTCAATGATCGACTTTGTTGTCGTCTCATCTGATCTGCGGCCGCATGTCCTGGACACTCGGGTGAAGAGAGGGGCGGAGCTGTCAACTGACCACTACCTGGTGGTGAGTTGGCTCCGATGGTGGGGGAGGATGCCGGTCAGACCTGGCAGACCCAAACGTATTGTGAGGGTCTGCTGGGAACGTCTGGCAGAGTCTCCCGTAAGACGGAGCTTTAACTCCCACCTCCGGGAGAGCTTTGAACACGTTCCGAGGGAGGCGGGGGACATTGAGCCCGAGTGGGCCATGTTTCGCGCCTCTATTGTCGAGGCAGCTTATCGGAGTTGTGGCCGCAAGGTTGTTGGTGCCTGTCGTGGTGGCAACCCTCGAACCCGGTGGTGGACACCGGCGGTGAGGGATGCTGTCAAGCTGAAGAAGGAGTCCTATTGGGCCTTTTTGGCCTGTGGGACCCCGGAAGCAGCAGATAGGTACCGGCAGTCCAAGCGGCATGCGGCTCGGGTGGTTGCTGAGGCAAAAACTCGGGCGTGGGAGGAGTTCGGAGAGGCCATGGAGAATGACTTCCGTACGGCTTCGAGGCGATTCTGGTCCACCATCCGGCGTCTCAGGGGGGGAAAGCGGTACGCGACCAACACCATTTATGGTGGGGATGGCGTGCTGTTGACCTCAACTCGGGATGTTGTGAGTCGGTGGGCGGAATACTTCGAAGACCTCCTCAATCCTACTGGCACGTCTTCCACTGAGGAAGCGGAGCCTGGGGACTTTGGGTCGGGCTCTCCAATCTCTGGTGCTGAGGTCGCCGAGGTGGTTAAAAAGCTCCGCGGTGGCAAGGCTCCGGGGGTGGATGAGATTCGTCCTGAGTTCCTTAGGGCTCTGGATGTTGTGGGGTTGTGTTGGCTTACGCGACTCTGCAATATCGCGTGGACATCGGGGGCAGTTCCCTTGGATTGGCAGACTGGGGTGGTGGTTCCCCTATTCAAAAAGGGGGACCGTAGGGTGTGTTCCAACTATAGAGGGATCACACTCTTAAGCCTCCCTGGTAAGGTCTATTCAGGGGTTCTGGAGAGGAGGGTCCGTCGGATAGTCGAACCTCGGATTCAGGAGGAGCAGTGTGGTTTTCGTCCTGGTCGTGGAACACTAGACCAGCTCTACACCCTCAACAGGGTCCTGGAGGGTGCGTGGGAGTTTGCCCAACCAGTTTACATGTGCTTTGTAGACTTGGAAAAGGCATTCGACCGCGTCCCTCGGGGGGTTCTGTGGCGGGTACTCCGGGAGTATGGGGTACCAGGCCCTTTGATATGGGCTGTTAGGTCCCTGTACGACCGGTGTCAGAGCTTGGTCCGCATCGCTGGCAGTAAGTCAGGCTCGTTTCCGGTGAGAGTTGGACTCCGCCAAGGTTGCCCTTTGTCACCGATTCTGTTCATAACTTTTATGGACAGAATTTCTAGGCGCAGCCAAGGTGTTGAGAGGATCCGTTTTGGTGGCCTTAGAATCGCTTCTCTGTTTTTTGCAGATGATGTGGTCCTATTGGCTTCATCAGCTCGTGATCTACAGCTTTCGCTGGAGCGGTTTGCAGCTGAATGTGATGCGGCCGGGATGAGGATCAGTTCCTCCAAATCCGAGGCCATGGTCTTGAGCCGGAAAAGGGTAGCGTGCCCTCTCCGGGTCGGGGAGGAGGTCCTTACCCAAGTGGAGGAGTTTAAGTATCTCGGGATCTTGTTCACGAATGAGGGAAAACTGGAGCGTGAGATCGATAGGCGGATAGGTGCAGCGTCCGCAGTGAAGCGGGCGCTGTACCGGTCTGTCGTGGTGAAGAGAGAGCTGAGTCAAAAGGCAAAGCTCTCAATTTACCGATCGATCTACGTTCCCACCCTCATCTATGGTCATGAGCTTTGGGTTATGACCGAAAGAACAAGATCTCGGATACAAGCGGCTGAAATGAGTTTTCTCCGCAGGGTGGCTGGACTCTCCCTTAGAGATAGGGTGAGAAGCTCAGTCATCCGGGAGGGACTCGGAGTAGAGCCGCTGCTTCTCCACATCGAGAGGAGCCAGTTGAGGTGGCTCGGGCATCTGGTTAGGATGCCTCCTGGACGCCTCCCTGGTGAGGTGTTCCGGGCATGTCCCACCGGGAGGAGACCCAGAGGAAGACCCAGGATACGCTGGAGGGACTATGTTTCTCGGCTGGCCTGGGAACGCCTTGGGATTCCCCCAGAGGAGCTGCTCCAAGTGGCTGGGGAGAGGGAAGTCTGGGCCTCCCTACTTAGGCTGCTACCCCCGCGACCCGACCCCGGATAAGCGGAAGAAAATGGATGGATGGATGGATGGAAGGTCAACTGAGACACACCTTTACTATAAAGTCGAGCAAACAATTGTTTTAGGTGTTTATCTTGTTAAATTTTGAAGAAATGCGCAGAGGCTCGTCCCTCTGCACGTTCCTACTTACGCAATTTGGGTTTTGAAATGCAGCTGCTTTGATTGTTAAAGTCCTTTTATTAAGCAAAAGTTAGACTGAGACACACCTTTACTATAACTTCGAACAAACAAACAATTGTTTTTACGTGTTACTCTTGTTAAATTCAAGTTAAAGTCCTCCCGTGCACGCCCCCGCGGCTGCCATTTGGCAGCCCATCGATTTTTGGCACAACACCGGCTCTCATTTCCAGGTTTGGCCTACAGTTCCGGGTTGTCAGCGGTGACGCGTAATAGATGCGTTTAATATGGCAAAGCAACGTAGTTATGGATTCTTCCACTTTATTAGACATATTTGGACTGATGCGACTCATGCGTGCATGGCGGAAAATACGGTAGTCATTGGCTTTTCAACTCAACTATTGGAGTTAATCCAATTCAAGATAATCGTCGCAACTACAGGTAGTCCTCGACTTACGACGTAGATCAGTTCCTACGCGTCATCGTAAACCGATTTTCGACGTAAGTCGAAATATACGTACATACTGCACCATATACATGTACAGTACTGTATTACCAAACACTTAGCCTATCCTAACACAGTACCCTACATAATTATAAAAAAACACATACGTTTGGGAGCCATAATGAAGGGAAAAAAGAGTTATGGCCTCCTGGGATGCTGGTGACGCCGTATTCCTCTGTCCATCGGCCGTATTCCTCCGTCCATCGGCCGTATTCTCTATTACGTTAACAACGTAAAACCGCCGTCCAGCTCTGTCCATTTGCGGTATTCCGCATTCTGTTTACGACGTAAAACCGCGTTCACAGTACAGTTTTGTTTTTTGAATGTCCAGAGGACCAGACTTGGCTTTTTTAAAGAATGCAGTGCATTATTCCTCTGCCGCTACGTTTACGACGTAAAACCGGAAACTGCGTAACTCGGCTTTTCAAAATAATAATTTTTTTTCAATGGGAGATGCGTCCTAACCACGAAACGTCCTAACTCGAGACCGTCGTAACCAGAGGACTACCTGTACTTACTTTAGAAAACACCAAAATGACTAAAACTCAGTGATTCTTGCAGATTTTAAGCTAATATTTGTGTGGTAGTAGCTGAGAGTCATTCACTGCTAACAGATCAGGCGAGCTATGCGCTTAGCAGTATGTTAACGTTTGACCAAACGTATATTCATTCCTTTAAGGAATGCTGTCTTTATTTTATTTGTTTGTTTGTTTGAATCAGATGTAGGTCAAAGTGCAGCCCCAGTTTTTTGGCGTTAGCCTCCAAGGAAACGTGTACGGCTGGTTTCTGCATGCAGGTTGTTTACCGGAGGGGACCCCAGGGCAGAATAAAAACCATGTGGTGAGAAATGTTCGTTATCGCCTGCTGTTGAAAAGCAGTAGTTTCTTGTGTGCGATCAACACCATCGAACCACTGGACTGATTTGAATGAACCGTTCAGAGAATAATCACTGGATGTTCACCTACAATTGATAGGCAGCCTGATTCAAGATGGCTGCCACAGCCACTAAACAACTTAAAAATGGCTACAGCTGGGCCAGTTTGACAGCTATTGACCTCAAATTTGGTGCGGTTGTAGCTGAGAGTCCTCCCAAACAGCCTTTTTGAGCTCTTATCAGATCGCACAAGAAGATCACGGTTTAAAATTTACCATAAACTGTTTAGTCAACCCAGTTTGTTGGTAAAATATCTCACGAACCACTGGATGGATTTTAACACAAGTTTCAGGAAATGATCAGACTAATTTAAGCTTGTTGTGCTCCTTTCATCTTATTTCGGTAGGTTTCAGCTACTTCGGCTGCTTCAGCTAGCATTTAGCGTTTTTTATGCTAATTTCATCTTTATCAGCTTATTCCACATTTCTTGCAATCATTTAAACTTTTTTCAGCCTAATTCAGCAAAAACATGCTTTCCCGACTTCCTTCTAATATGTTAAGCTTCGTTCTGTTTGTTTTAGCTACTATTGTATTCAGCTGTTTTTGTCGAAGCACATCTTTTCTCTGATAATTTCAAAATTTGTTGTGCTTTTGGCCTTTTTCAACCTTAGAGGGCACAATTGAACTCCCTCCACTTCCTTTTGGAAGTTTTAGCTTCTTTCTAAATTTATTTAGCTACTGTTCAGCTGTTTTATATATTAAAAAAACAACTAGTATAACTCTGCCATTTTTAGAGCTTTTCAGCTGAAACTTGGCATATTGGTACTGTACTAGCTGACAACAATCCCCAGTAGACTCTAAATGAAAATAAAAAAGAATTCAGCTACTTTGGCTAATTTTAGCAGTTTTTCTGCTGTTTTGTGCTCCTTTCAGCTTAAATATTTGTGTTTCAGCTATTTCTGCTATTTCAGCTAGTATTTAGCCGTTTTATTATGCCAATTTTATCTTTATCAGCCTCTTTCACATTTCTTGCAATCATTTAAACTCAAAAACATGCTTTCTCGACTTCCTTCCACTAATTTAAGCTTATTTCTGCTTGTTTTAGCTACTATTCAGCTGTTTTTAGCAAATGCCAGCTTTTCTCAAAGAATTTCAAGTTTATTGTGCTATTTTATATATATTTTTTAGCCTTAGAGTGCACAATTAAGCTTCCTCCACTTCCTTTTGGAAATTTCCGCTTCTTTCTACATTTCTTTAGCTACTATTCAGCTGTTTTATGGAATAAATGGGATAACTCTGCCATTTTTACATCTATTTGGTTGAAATTTGCTGTAGTGGTAGCTGAGAGCAAACACATATAACCGTCAGATGAGTTAAATCAGCAGCAGCCTTTCAGTCTATTACATTATGAACGATTGTGCACGTTCTGTTTCATTCTGCTATTTGAAGCTTCTTTCTGCTATTTTAAGCGACTTTTCAACTGTTTTCTTGACATTCGTAAGCAAGAGGCATTCACATGTGCATTTTCGCTTGAAATGCAAATGGCCCCCATAGCTAACTGACCTCAGCAAACACAAAAGAGGCCATAAAACTGTCACTGTTACTGATATTTAACTAAACTTTATGGTAGTAGCTGAGAGTCGTTCAAAACGCTTAACCTGAGCGTGACATGTCACAATATTTCTTAATGTTTTACAGAAATGCCTACAACTTCTCAACTGAGCGTCTGTGGCTGAGCGGTTAGAGCAGTCGTCCTCCAATGCAAGAGTTGGGGGTTCAGTTCCACCAGCAGTCACATGCCGAAGTGTCCCTAGGCAAGACACTGAACCCCTCGTTGCCTCCAATGTGTGTCCCATCGGTGCAGAATTGGTGATTCTTTGTAGAGATCTAGTAGAACGCTGTATGAACGGGTGAACGAGGCACAGATTGTAAAGAGCTTTGAGTGTCTTGATAAGACAGAAAGGTTTTATACAAGCGCAGTCCATTTATCATTTACCACAAGACGAACTCTGACTAAAACTCTTGAGTGGAAGGCGGCGGGCGATGTGCGCTCATTCATTAAATGCCAAGCCTCGCGTATGATTTCTTGTTGAGCTTATTGTGCTCCCGTCAGAGCAGTTTATAATTACACGCTCACCTTTCCAGGAAAGACAGATAGCTGAGACAGGATGGGGGAAGTCCTTTTATCATCCAGCCTCTCGACTCCGACTAAAATAGACTTGAAGCGAGCGCAGATGAAGCTGATTGCACCTTCAGCTCCAGCCGCCTGAGTCAAACGGATCTGTCGTAATTAAGGTAACGGGTTCGGCGCTTCATGTGGGGAAACATGAAACGAGCTCGAGGCTGAGAGGGGAGACGTGCGCTGGAGTTTTTGTGGTTTGGTAGGGAGGGGGTGGTACTTTAAAACACTTGCTGAGCTACTTCTGAGTTTCAGGTCCCCCCCACACACTTTGTTTAAACTCACTTTTGATCAGTTTCCCTTTAAGGGCACGTCACCTCTCGGTGTCTCTTCAGCCTTGCTCTCTTATCGCTCCTCGTCTTGTTTAGTTTTTTTTTAAACACGTGAATCTTGATGTTGACCCTCAGGCTGAGGGCAAACAGCAACAGCTGTAGAGGTTGCTGTCTGCCTCCACTCATGACGCCGCTCTCTTTCTGTCCTCCAGGTGTTTGTGTCGTCGATGAGGATTCCTGGACAGCAACATGGCAGAGTGTCGGCTGAGCGTCTAGGTAAGATGAGGTGAGGAAACCTCAGGCCAAGAAGCGGCCTGAAGTAAAACTTGATACTGGTGGTGATGGGAATCACCCACACTGTTGTCCTGTTGTCGGGTTTTGTACATTTTCTGCAATATCTCTGCGTAGTTTGTGCCTTTTTTGTTGTTGTTTGGATATCGAAACATTCAGCTCGTTCAGGACATGCGTTCTTACTTTTGTTTTTTTGTAACTAGTATACTTTAAAAAAATTAATGTACATCTATTTAAAATTGTTTCACACAAAAATACACTAAGATCAAGTCCGTTCTTTCAAAAACAATGTTCTTTTTTAAATTTGCTTCAGCACTGATTTTGTCTTCTTATGCTACTTTTAGCTTCCAGCTACTGTTCTGTTACATTTAGCTGTAGCTATCGTTCTGCTACTTTTAGCTTCCAGCTACTGTTCTGTTACATTTAGCTGTAGCTATTGCTCTGCTACTTTTAGATTTTAGCTAGCCATTTGCAACTTTTTTGTACTTCTAGCTATCATTTTGCTGCTTTTTGCAAGATTTCTGCTACATTTAGGATTTAGCTTGCATTTGGCTACATTTAGCTTCTTTGTTTTTGTAATTTAAGCTAACATTTTGCTTCATTTGACCTTTTTATATACGGTAGTGCTTAGATACTTTTGACATTTTGCTGCTTTTCACTGGTCTTTTGCTACTTAGGTTTTAACTAGCCTTATGTAACTTTTAGCTTGTAGCTAACAC
>JBBPBX010011399.1:33314-56003 GCA_038048925.1 Garcialebias charrua | reverse complement strand
CCATTGATTCAAATCAGGTGTGTCGGAACAGAGAAATCTCTAAAACATGCAGGATAGTGGCCCTCGACCAGCATCAAACACCGCTTCACTACAGTCACGACCAGTTTCTGTGGAGTGTTATGCATTAAAGTTTTTTTTTTTTAAAGAAACTGAATGTATTTCTTAATTATCACAACTGTTCCGAATTTTTTTTTCATAATGCGTTTCCTACAGAACATTAGCATTTTGTAAATTTGTAATAATGACATGAAATAAACTCTACATTCTTGAGTTTAATTTTTGACATTCTGTATTTATTTACCACGTATTAGCTTTCAGTTAAAAGTTTAATATACAGCATCAGTTCACAACAGTGGTCATCTCAAGGAACTGTTCAGCAACGAAAAGATTCAAGGATTTTTTTTTATTATTGTCATACCAGCTCACATTTTTATGTTTATGATATGAAATTTGGACTCAGGTCCCAGATCAAGAAGCCTAGACAAATAATCATTTTATTTAAAAGCTCCTTTCAGGACACTTCACAGCAAGAAACTTATCACAGAGATTGTGTAAAAACAAACAAGCACAGTGCAGACATCAAGATAAAATGAAATATAAAATACAAAAGAATATAAAATACATTTATGATAAGCGAGTCTAAAGAGATGTTTTCAGGGTTGTCTTGAACAGAGAAAGGGAGGTGGTGTTTCGAAGGTCTGGTAGAGCGTTCCAGAGGTGAGGGGCAGAGCAGGTGAAGGCCCTGCTCCCCATGGTGGAGAGGCGGGCAGAGGGTACATGGAGTTGTAGTGAAGAGGAGGATCTGAGAGAGCGTGATGGGATGGAGATTTGTAGGAGGTCAGATAGATAAGGAGGGGCAAGGTTGTGGATAGCTTTGAACGTGAGGAGTAGAATTTTGAAGATGATGCGTGATTTAACCGGGAGCCAGTGGAGCTGCTGCAGGACAGGAGTGATGTGGTTATAGTAGGAGGTTTGAGTGATGACACGGGCAGCTGAGTTCTGGACCATCTGTAACTTGTGGAGAGATTTGTTGGGGAGGCCGTAGAGAAGGGAGTTGCAGTAATCGATACGGGAAGTCACAAGACTGTGCACCAGGATGGCTGTGGAGCGGGGTGTGAGAGAAGGACGGAGACGGTTAATATTACGGAGGTGGAAATAGGCAGACCGAGTAATATTGTTGATGTGTGAAGTGAAGGAGAGAGTGGTGTCGAGGATGACACCGAGGCTCTTGACCTGAGGGGAGGGGGATAGCAGAGAGTTGTTAAGGGGGACGAGAAGATGTTCTGATTTTGAAATAGAGTATTTAATTAATACAAGAGTACAAATATAATAAAGTTTAAAAGCTGAATTAAGTGCAGCTCGAGTTCAGCAGTTTTGACAGCTGCAGGGAAGAAACTGTAGGCAAGAAGAAACCATGTAAAATGGTTTTAAAAAATAAATTTAAAGTTGAATAATTGGTTCTTGAACCTATATGTATGTAATAATTTGCAAATATTTCATTTGTAAAAAAAAAAAAGTCAACTATAATGAAATTGTGTGTAAAATAATCATAAAAATAATTACTAAAAAAAAAAATCAATTTAGGGGGCCCCCTAGTGGCCCCAGGGCCCTATAAGCAGCCACTTGGTTTTCTTATGCCTTGGGCCAGTCCTGATTCACTGAAAAGTCAAGCCTAGTTTTTAAAGCAGACGGAAACTGGAAGTTGGTTCTACTAGAGAAGAGCCTGATAAAGCTTTGCCTCCCATTTAGAAACTCTAGGAGCCAAAGGTAAACCTGCAGTCTGAGAGTGAGGTGTTCTGTTAGTAAATACGAAACAAGATCTTTCATTTGATTTAAATCGCAGCATTTTGTTTCAATTTAAGACTTTTTTTTTTTAATTTAAAGTGACCAATTTTCTGCAACGTTTTTGGAGTGAGAGTGTGAATGGTTTTTTGTCTCCATGTGTCCCTGTGATGGACTTGTCAGTTGTGTCCCCTGCTGGATATAGGCACCAGTGGCCCCCATGCACCGACCTAGAAAGGAAGAAGCGGGTAAAGACAATAGATGAATGGATGTTTCTGGTTTTTGCCGGCTCGACGCCCCAGGACCAACAACATCAAAATGTGGGTGGAAAAGGTGAAACACCCACATCTGTCTCCACCTTCATTTGCCCCACTCTGGGTTCTTGAGCGGCCCTTAACCCCCAACCATCTGCTCCCCAGGGCATGGCAGCTCTCTGCTCCCCACAGAGCGCCCCCCCCCCCTGTTCTCCTCCTGCTTTTTTTCTCTCTGTGTATCGGACCAGCTCCTATATTTTTACTCATCTTCCGAAATGAAAACTACTGTTTTGGATCTGACCAACTGGACTTTTAATGCAAATAACAAAATATTTTCAACAAAGCGACAGCGTCCTGCACTGAAAACAAGAACTTGTTGGTTTACGTGATATAATGTTGGAAATTGGTTGCACACATACATTTTGCTTTGGCAGCACCATAAACAATTAAGTTAAATTAACACAAAATGTTCACATTGGAAAAAGATGAATATATTGTGTTGAAGAAATGTGATTGAAACACATTATGATGAAATGATTTGAGCTTATGGAATACTTTAATCTGACACAATTTTATCCCTTTATTCCAACACTATTTAATAACTTTCACTTAAATACCATTTTTTAATTAAAAAATACACATTATCTTCATTTTAAATGTTAGTATTATATTCAAGTGTCAAAAACTAAATTTTACAAATGGTCTCCTAAACTGCATTGTTCTCTTCCAAGATGGTTGCCAGTAACCCTTAATCTTTAAGAACAAAATGACTATTTTCACTTACTTAATAATTCTTTCTTAAAGGTCAAAGGCCACAATTATTTGCTCGGACGATACTCGTGAAGCTGGATATATCACTGGGGAAGTGGAATGTGATGTGTCTACCTCTGCTGTCGATCGAGGTTGTTGCATATACAGTAATTGGATTTATGATAACAGGTTTCCTGTTTTTGGAATACTTTGTAGTCTGGTTCCTGGTTCATCAATATACAAGAAGACGGCTGCAGCTAATCTGGCCTGGTCAGGCTGCTGCCTATGTGAATGTTTGGTTCGTGCTTTGAGAACTCAAAATCAGCTGATTTATGAGCTCAAATAAGATGGAAGTGATTTGAATCGCAGGCCACTTGCGACTTTGGGACTCGTCAACACGAAAATGACCTTGAAGAGGCTCGTATCACGGACCAGTAGAATGCACCCTTATACTGTATGGCCATTTCGGACCTTGGAAGCACCAAGAAAGACTCAAGGCTGACAAGAAAATCAGTCTTCCTGAATAAATCAACAGTTGTGGCTTATCTGAATCTGACTCCCTGTTTGGCCTCGAAACAGGCCAACTTGTCAATTTCTCCTGGGAAATGTGTAAACTAAGGAAAAGCTTTGTCTATTGCAACACCACCCCCACCCCCTGGCCACCCCCACTTCTGTGGAGGCTTATCAGAACTGTGCCGGCTGACCATCATCTTATCAGGACAATGGACTATCTGTTAGTGCTTCATGGATTGTCTTGTCGTCAAATGCATACTGTATGTAACGTTTTCATAAATGTACTTGCTGGCAGAGTTTTTGATGTCTTAAATTGTGTCCTGTTAGGACAAGGTGTGAAGAGATTTTTTTTGTAATATCACTATCCTCTCCTCATGGCTTTGTCCTTTTTTCTATCTAAAAAATGTATTCTGAAAAGGATAAGAAGGCCGCGCTATATAGCAGCAGCTACATGCACTCCGCCCATCTTTGGAATGCTGTACGGACACATTCTTGTTGCATCTCGGCACAATGGTAATAAAGCTTATTCTGATTCTGTGGTAGCTTAAGGTGGTCTGTGTTGTGTCAGGAAGGCCATTCAGTGTAAAAACAATAGCCAAGTCTTAGTGCAAGTTACTTTGCTGTGGCGATCCCTGAAGAAGAGAGCAGCTGAAAGAAGAGTGCAGGTGGACGAAAGTATTCCTGGTAATATTTTTAGTTTATATTTATTTTCTAATCAAGTCCAAAAAGCACAACCATGCTTTAATTTAAAAATAGAAAATTAAGACACCCAGGTTTGGATCCATAAGGCTGTCTGTGTTTGTGACGTCAGAGGGTACAAGCCACGTCAGAGTGAACAGTCCTTGACCAATAAGAAAATTAAGCTGCAATACCTATGTTCAACCCATAGGGTTATCGTAAACACGTTTTTAGACCAAATATTGCCGATTTAAACTAATACGCACAAATATGTGAAGATTAACACAGACATAGTGCTATACAACATTTTAGACACATTCTAGGGAGTTTATCAGCTAAAAAAGTTAATTTGGAGCTTAGTTCCTCTTTAAAGTCATCACACCGTGCCACCAGATGTCAGTATTCAACTATCAAGGGTGTCCTTTCTCCTCCAAGTTTGACCATGTTGGCCCTTTAAACACAGCTGTGTGCATTCTTGTGTTAAATCCATTGACCACTGTGAATCCTGGAATGGGACAGTGTGGTGTATAAGGTAAACACTGAGGAAATGCCAACGATCTCATGGGAATCCTCGTCAAACTGCACACCGAGTGTCCTCCCTCATGAACAGCTATACTGCCCTTGATAAACTCAAACTACCAGATTAAACTGTGACTTCTTATTGTGTTATTGTGAAAAGTTTTAAAATATAGACGTTAACATAGCTTTGTTAGGAAATATTTGATCATTTTCATGGTAAATTTATGGACTTCCATAGCCCTATTTGGTCAAAGGAAGCGAGGAGTTGCAAAGTTGTGACAATCGTGCACAGAGGTAGAATTTGTGACAGATTGGTCAATAGTAATGACCCCGATGGCACTGTCGCAGCGACCTGCAGGATTCTGTGTGTTCGCTGATTGGATAAAACCACAGACTGTAGCCAATGAGCTCTTGACAAATAATCAACGCAAACAGATGAGTTTGCCAGCTGCAGTCAGAGCAAACAGCATTAAAAAAGCAGAGTGACTGCAGTGCTGAATCCAAAGAGCAAGGCCTGTTTTGCAAGCGTGCTAGAAACCCAGAAATCTGTTAATCGACAAGAGTAAAAGTTATTTAATAAAACAGACATTAACGCTCTACAATGCAGCTTGAGTGTACGGAAAAATATCAGCTCTGACTTGAGTATTTTTATATTTTGTTGTGCTGTTGTGATGTTAAAACTATTAAATGAGCAACAATGTTTCTTCTAGCTCACATGATGTGATCCATACTTTTATTACATCAAACGTCTTATCCCCAGTAATGAGGGCGTTGCTTCGGTCGCTCGCGGTGATCCAAAGAGTCGAGTTGGAAGACAAAGCTCTCGATTTACTGGTCTGTCTACATTCCAAACCTCACCTAAGGCCACGAGGCTTGGATCATGACGGAAAGAAAGAAATCCCAGACGCAAGTGATCAACATGGCCTCTTCACATGGCAGTGTCAGAGATAAAGTGAGGCGCTCTGTCATCCAGGAAGAGCTCGACGTAGAGCTGATGCTCCTCTGCATCTAAAGGAGTCAGTTGAGGTGGTTTGAGCATCTGATCAAGATGCATCCTAGACTCCTGCTTTTTGAGGTTTTGTGGGCACAAACCCTGGGGCTAACCCAGAACTCACCTTAGGGTCCCCCAGGAGGCGCTGGAGACAGGGATGTCTCAGTTTCTTTCCTAGGCTTGTCTGTTTCTAATAATTTTGCAAAACAAAAGCTCAAATTAATAAAACAGTAGCTGAAATCTAAAATGGTTGAACAGTGGCTAAAAGCTAAATTAGCTAAGCAACAGATAAAAGCTAAAAATGAAGCACACATAAGGTAGATTTCAAAGAACACAAAAACCGTAGTCCCTAAAGTATTTTTTTATTAAGAAAGCTATCTTAAATGAAGTAAACAGTCCAAAAGGTATAAAGTTAGAAATAGCAAAAGTCAAAAAGACTTATATTGTAAAAGATCAGACAGATTATTTCTTGTTAATTGTCATGCGTTATGCTAAAGGACCACAGAATCTGTATTTATTCCTGATCTTTATTAATGTGTTTGTTCTTTAAAACAAATCAATTTGATGTCCTGAACAAGTTGAACTTTTAATATCTGATCAGTAGAAATAGACGACAACACAAACGGAAGAAACGACGAGCAGGAACACTTCAGTGCGGTTCAGTTTCACCTGCCCGGGATTCTGCTGCGTCTCGCCATTCTTCAAAAACAGCCCTGAGCCCGTTCCCACTCAGGTTTGGTTCTTGCAGTGAAAAGCACCTGACCTAACTTGAAAAGTCAAGTGGCGGGCAGAGGTTTTGAAGCAGAACCTGCAAGACATGATGCACGAAACCGTGTCCCCTCAGGGGCCTCTGTTAAACGAAAGATGCACCTACAGGACTTACTGACTTCACCAAATCAGCCGTGCTTCCTATTAGTGAAACAGAATCTGATGCTTGTTGGCCAAGCTGTCGACAGAAACTGGTTTTTACTGTCCACTTTTTCACTTTCATGTTGTGGGACAGGCTCCAACAGTGACCGCAAAGGACTGAACATAAAAAAATTAAAAGACTCTGTATTGTCTTAGTTGATTGACTGCACCTGTTTTCAAAAGGAAAGCAGATGCACAATCATGTCTGTCTTGCACGAAGTCGTTTCCTTCAGAAATGTACTGGGAGGATTTGTAAACTAAGAATAAGATGGTGAGGCAAAAGTATTTTCCTATTTATTCTTTATATTTAAAAAAAAAGTTTTTTTTTATTGGGTGGCTCAGCTGGTAGAGCTGTTACCTTTCAGCGAGAAGGTTGCTGGTTCAAATCCCGGCTGGGGACCCTTCTTCCTTGCATGTTCTCTCTGTGCATTGGTGGTTTTTTTCCGGGTACTTCGGTTTCCTTCCACAGATTAAAAACATGCATGTTAAGCTGATTCTTCTTCTTCTTTCGGCTTTTCCCTTTTCAGGGGTCTCCACAGCGAGTCATCCTCCTCCACCTCACTCTGTCCTCTGCATCCTCTGTCCTCACTCCAACTACAGTACCTTCATGGCCTCCTCTGTGTCTTTTTCCTGGCAGCTGCATTTCTAACATCCTTCTACCAATATACCCACTGTCCCTCCTCTGGACATGTCCAAACCATCTCAGTCTGGCCTCCCTAACTTTATCTCCCAGTTGTTCAACATGTGCTGTACCTCTGATTATCTCATTCCTGATCTTATCCATCCTTGTCACTCCTAAGGAGAACCTCAGCATCTTCATTTCTGCTACTTCCAGTTCTTTCTCTTGTCTTTTTGTCAGTGACACTGTCTCCAGACCATACAACATAGCTGATCTCTCCACTGTCTTGTAAACTTTTCCTTTGACCTTTGCTGACACCTTTTTGCATGTTAAGCTGAATGGTAACTCTAAATTGTCCCTAGGTGTGAGATAGAGAGAGGAGCCCTGTCCAGGGTGTCCCTTGACTCTCGTATAGTGACTTCTGGATATGGGCACCAGTGACCCCCCGCCACAAAAAGGAAGAAGCGGGTAAAGATAATGGATAGATGGATGTTTATTGCTTAATAATATTTAAAAGATTTGACAGGTACAGGCAAGCCAGTTTAATCACTTTAACTCTTTTACACCAAAATCCTGTGTAATGTGGTGTCAGACAACGTCTTCCTGAAATAGCACCATTTAAAAATGTATATTATACCGTATACAATATGGACTGCAGTAGTGGCCCAAAAGCAGTTTGAAAGCAGCTTTTGAAGCGAAAACAGACAGTCCCTTTCCTCTTTACCTAGAAGAATGCAGCACATTTCCCAAAACGAATATTAAATTTCAATTCTTCAAGCACTGCAGCTGTTTTCCACTTTACCAAACTTAAATGGGCTTTTGTATAAAAAAGAGTCAGTATTTTGTATGTTGTTATTTAAATGATTGAGAGTTTGATATTTAAGACTACATGACTAACATTGTTTGTAAATCTCTGACATTGTGTTGCTGTCAAATGCTTTCATTAGTATCCAACACTAGGCCTGTCACGATAAACAATAAATCAATTAATTGTATGATAAATGAAAATTATCGACCTCATTGTCATTTATCAGCTTTATCGTTTCTTCGTGTCTCTCTCTTTCTATTGAAGACGATGGACAGGGGCGGATCTACCATTAAGGCAAACTAGGCGGTTGCTTGGGGCCCCCAATCAGCAGGGGCCCCGCCCTGGCCAGTCACCTATCCTAACATTGCTCCTGCTTGTTAATGTACGTTTAACATAAAAATTATTATAGTTACTGTACAATGAAAACGATCATTAAAAACGCAATACAATATACAGTCGGTTTCTGTACCCCCCCCTTCTAAAATTGACTATTCCATCATGACATCACCCAAAACAGGAAGCGCTGTATGCTTGAGCGGAAAAGCGGGAAGACAGTCAGAGGAGAAGAAAAAAGATGAAGCGAACACGAAGGTATGAAAGCGGAGCGGAAAAACGTAAAAAGTGTGAAAAAACCAAAGCTTATGTTTCTACACTACCAAAAGTGACGTTTTTAAATGGGTCTAAAACTTCCTCAACTGCTGATAATGACGGGCGGCCCATTGCAAGTACACATCGAACCGGACCAGATGCAAGAAGAAGTGAATGGCGCAGAGGCAGTGACTCAAGACGAAGATAAAGACGAGGAGGATTCACAACAAGATGAGGTATGAGTTTTAGGATTCATTTTGTAGGTTGGGTAAAAGAAATCCTGACAGAAATCAGCTGAGACAACCACTATTTTCATGTTTTCTTTCTGTATCAAAATTTTAAAAGATATTCGGCCTAAATCTTCTGACTTAACAAGGAGAGATAGAGGGGATTTTATATTCCTCCCTACCCTGCTTGTTTATTATATTATTAAAATATACGGACTATACATGGAAGAGAATAGATCTAAAATATTCCATAGTTATCTATTAAATTTTTTTTCTCAACCATTTTACAAAATATTTGACTGTTAAAACTTCATCAGACTATTACTATTTTTTCAGATGCAGTCTTTAAACATGCATCATTAAAGACCAGAAACAAGACCGAAGACAACTTTCATAGAAGTCCAGCTGAATAATTAAGGTAATTCATGATCACTTAATGCTGTAAAAACACAGTGCAGTAAAGTGAGTTTATTTCCTCTGACAGTAATATATACAAAAAATTCCCAGCTGTCAAAAATAATATTTTTTGTCAAATAGGAGATATAATATGTTCATTTTATTTTTGTTATTTTATTATCACTACTTTTATTACATAGGGTTCATCTTTGTCATACACATGAAAATCTCTGACCTTCAGGGCAGGGCCTAATGGTACATTTAGGCTGACTTGGGTGAGGGCCCCTTAGGGGCAAACAAAGGTTTGCCTGGGGCCCCAAAACGTCTAAGTCCGCCACTGACGATGGATGACAAAAAGCTCAACTCTGGTGCTCTTCACTGACCCCTCCCTTTCTCTATTCTTTTTGTTTAAACGATCCAAAATCGTGTTTTGGATCGTTAAAAGCAGCTAAGCTGAGAAGCAAAGCTACAAGCTAACAGGCCAACCTCCGTCTTGTCAAAGCTCCAAAATTCAGGGTTGAAACTCATGCCTTTGTGTAAAAAGTTTTTCTCTACAAAAAGAAGTTGAGGACTTGTTTACTGTTTTTTTTTATTAAAGGGGACCACATATTCAAAATTCACTTTTTAATGTTTTTTTTACTCAACTTTGGGTATTTACTTCATAAAAAAACAGTCCTAAGGCCAAAAAAATGCACCCAGTGGTTTATTTACTCTAAGTAGATTTATTTATCTTTGATAAATACACTTCGTTTCCCACTTCCTGCGGTTTGTGACGTCACAAACCGCAGCCAACCACCTCAAACCTGAGTCCAGCCCCTCACCTAGCAACCCCTGGTGATGCTCCACCCACTTCAGTATTAAACACATGACTGTTGTTTTTCATGATTTCATCTCATCTTTTGTTTATATGTTCTTAATTTCATGTGTACAGCACTTTGTTGCAGCTGTGTTTTTTTTAAATGGCTTTATAAATAAAGTATAATTGTTATTTTTATGTTTTAGTTCAATTTTTAGTGTATTTGCGATCGCTCCCAATGCGCAGCCGGGAAAAATTATACGAGCGGACCACCGGCGTAGGGACCGGTTGTGACGGGACACTGCTTCTGGCGCGATGGAGCGGAGCTTCAATTGTACAGCCTCGCTGCTGCCTCGCAACAGCCTCGCAGCAGCGAGGACCTTCTCCTTATGGATTAATTTACGGGAGACACTTGGTGAACTTTGTGTGTGTCTTGACTGGAACAGCGATAACTCCCAAAATCTCCGCGTGCAACGAGCGGAGCTGGCGAAACACCGGAAGAGGAACAAGCTAACATTAGCTTCGGATTCGGGTGGTCTCATGCTAAAAGGAGCAGCAAATTGCGGCGCGCTCAGACGGGTTTCGGTAAGTTATCTTAAGCTAGCACTAACAGTAAGTCAAATGAGTAATAAAAAAAGAGCTAATTTTAAAACAACAACACATTACAGATACTGGCTGTTACAGAGGGCGTAAACAGATCGTTGAAGGGCGTGGACTTCAAGAAACCGGTCGTTCAAAACGAAAGTTAAAAATGGCAGAATTAAAAAGGGTATAATTAATTATCTAAGAATTATTTTGTGTATTAAAATGAATTAATATTGTCAAGATAGCACACAGACATAACATAAAAATTTTAAATACCTATATGTGGTCTCCTTTAAAAGTTTTGTGTAAAAAAAATGCTATACAGTATATGCACACCGAGCAGCTGCCATTTTGAGATCCAAAATACAGGAACGAGAGACAGCCCATGTCACGTCAAGGGGCCTCCCTTCCATTTTTCTTAGAGATACGCTGCTCGCTCCCTCGCTATCCATCCTTCAGTTCAAACTGTCTTATACTGCCATCCAGTGGTTAAAAAAAAGGTACTACACACTAAAAATTAACCAACATTTTTTCTTAAATTTGACAATAATTACCGGTACTAATAATTGTCAAATTGCAAACAATATTATCGCTTATCGCAATAATTTCTGAGACAATTAATTGCCCAGCAAAATTTGTTAGCGTGACAGGCCTATCCAACACACAGACGCATATGGCAAAGTACTAGAAAAATGCAGAGAATTAATTTCCCCTCTGGGGATTAATGGAGTACAATTAAAATAAAGTCTATCCACATTTCCCCAAATTTAGTTTTAAAGTTAACTTTAGGGAAATTTAGATACACTTTTTTTATTGTAATCTATTAATCCCCAGAGGGGAAATTAATTCTCTGCATTTTTCTCATTGCATGTGGTGCTGGCGGCCAGCCATCTGGGATGCCCGGGCGGGCAGTGGGGGGTGGGGGCTTGCTCATGGGTCCAGGGTGAGGCGGGTGAGGGTGGAGGCAGGTGTGGGTGTTGCACCTTTTACACCCTCATTTTAATGTTTTTGGTCCAGGGAGTCTGGCCCGAGCAATGACTGGCAACTCTCCGAGCACAGGTCCACCCTGGCCTCTGCGCCAGTCCCCCCATTCCCACCCCCCTCAACTTCATGCCAATATGTCATTAAACACAACATGTTGGAAAAATGATGAGTTAGAACAAAACCAATGCAAGTGTTGTTATTTTGTGGAGTATATAATATACAATATTTGTGTAATGTAATGTCTAACAGTACTACAAAATAAAACCCAAACACGACTGTTTTTCAAGCATCAAACTCGTACCTGAACTTGCTACTGTATATTAAACAAAGTATTTACTGGTAATGCAAAAATATTAAAATAAGCACATTTACTCTAACATTTTTACTGTAAATTATCTGCTTACAACAAACCGCTTTTGTAAATTATAATATCTTAGTTATGTACTGTATAGAGCTCAGAATAATGCACTACCTTTAAATATCCAAATGTATTTTGTAAAAAGACAAAGCTGTTACAATCTTAAGGGGACAGAGATATTTGTAAAACCACAGTACAGTATAGAACTAGTTTGAAGGGACGGTCTGCCTTAATCCAGGGAATTGGATTGTGGAATGGTTTGAACACAGATGTAAAAAAAGCCAAGTCAATGTTTGTGTTTAAGAGAATGATCAAAACCGAATTGTTGAAAATATATATATGAATGGCGTTTAATGAGAAATGTATGAGAACTAGAAAATTGAATGAGTTATTCATTTTGTTTTAGCAGATATACAGTAATAAGATTTTTTTTCTTCCTCTGCTACCTTTCATTTTATATTTTCGTTTTTCATTTCATATATGTAAATTGTTTTGTATTTTATTTTAAAATGAATAAATAATAAAATTAAAATAAATAAATAAAAATAAAACAGCTTTTGTTTGACAGAAAGAACATAATTTTGGAAGACTACAACTCCCAGAAAGCTTACTTCCGGCTTGAGCTCATTCCAGCCAATCAGAGAGCCTCCAGATTTATGGTAGCTGTGTGGGGCACGGGGCCAGCGCGTCCAGCCAGCTCGAAGTGCCACGACTTCATAGTAGATCTGGGATCCAGTGGAGTGAGAGGGAGACCACTGAAAAAAGAAAGAAAGAAGAAAAAGAAAAGTTAACCAATCTCCTGGATATATAGGTAGCTTTGGAAAGAAGCTACAAGCGTTTTGCCCTGTCATTTCCTCTGGAGCGAGCAGACTTATCACGAGCGCAGTAAGTGTTGGATTCTTGGAAAATTTTATTCATTGAAGCCAGGGTTAGCTAGCTTGGAAAGCTATTAACCGTTAGCCCATGAAATAACCACTAGTACTGCTAGATCCCAGATTTAAGTTGCGTGCAAATATTTTAGACTTGTTCCATAAGTTATTTATTATTTTTTGTCGTTTTATGGCCGCACAGTTTTATTGCGTAAACAAACTTGGAATGCAGGACATTCTGTCATTGATGATTTTTTTTAAGAGTTCGCTTTTTCTGGTTTGCAAGTGATGAGTTAAAGCGTATTTCTCATTTTATTGTTTTAATGTAAAACCCTGCCTTGTATGTGAAGTAAATATCTTAAATTCAGTCAGCTTAAATAAACAGTCGAAATGTTCTTTAAAACTACTTTTTTTATTTGAAATAATTTGTGGGGAAAGTGATTTTTATATGTTGTTAGCTTCTAGTAATAATGAGACCAGCTGGAAACTATTCTAATTCCATCTTCCCCCTACAGGAGAAAAAATCCTTGATTGAAAATCAGGTATTTGAGTTTGGAGCTCACCTGCAACACATCTGAAGACTCAGTTTTGTGAAGCCTGATATCATTTGTGAGTTTTTTATTTCTTATTTATTCTTTTTTTTTTCTTCAGGCCATACTTTGGGTAAAGATGCACTGACGTGTGACACCACAGTTCAGGAGGCCGTACAATCCTTTTTTATACACTACTTTTAGATCCTGCAGTGAGCAGGGAGGGACTCTGGACTCTTGATTGCACTAAAATGTCATACATCTCTAAAATACCTTTTTATGTTGATTATTTTTACAGAAAGTTCTCACCGCCGTGAACTTTTGTGATCAGTTTTCTGTTTGAATACTTTTTCTAATTATAAACTTAATAAAAGCTTATTTCTGCAGGACTAAAGCTTGAAGGGTGTTTTAGTCTCTACAACTGTCATCTACTTGCAGCTTTTCCTGCCCTTTAGACTAACATTTGGTTTGTGACAAGAGCTTAAGTTTTTTTTTTTTTTTTTCTTCTACACAGCAGGAAATTAACGCCAACTACCAGCCGTCCTCTTAAAAAAATGTTGGCTGGTACTTTTTTTTTCCCCTTTTCATTACACTAACATTTTTCCTGTAACCATTTTCCATGCCTACAGGGTTTGGTTTTTGCTTTTCTTAAACTGGTGCAAGCTGTTTAATACTTGTTTCATTTTAAAACTACTTGCATTAATACATCAAAAGTTATGGGTCTTCATGCTAATGAGCAAAACCACATTTTTAAGGAAAGACCGCCCCAAAGAGTATCAAGTTCCATCAATGTGAAAAGAAGCTGAAGTGTTAAATAATGCTCTTTTGCAACACACACCTTAGCCCTAATCTCTCATGTTTCTAAGTTCAGTGCTGAACTTTTATGTTAAGCAGACTGTAAAACACAATAGGGGATAATTTAGCTGTAGCAACCATTTTTTTTTTCTTTAATCTTAAATGTAGTCTTGAGCTTCAGCTGATTCTTCCACATGTTTGACGAACTGGACTGGACTGTACAGTAGTACATGTACAGTATGTGGCAAGTCTTGAGCTAAACTTATGGGGATAATAGCCCCACCTTGAGGTTATTAAAAATAAAAGCAATGACGCTTCTTTATACTATAACAAAATAATTTTATTTGCTGCTTTTGTACAACAAAGGCGAAGATCCTTTTCATAAAGTACAGAAGTTCTTTTAGTTTTTGTCTCAGGTTGGTATTTTTCAGAGCTCCCTTGAGAAAGAGATCTTGTCATCTCAGTGGGACTCACCTGGTTAAATAAAGATTAAATACATTATCTCATAAAATCTTTTGATTTTTTAAAACATTGATAATTTGAGTTGGTCTGCTTATAGTTGTTGACAACATTCTGTTCATCATGCTGATAAATTCCTCAAATTTCCTCACAGATTTACTGAACTCACACAATGGACATCTACGACCCCCAGACCCTCGGGATAATGGTGTTTGGTGGATTCATGGTGATTTCTGCCGTCGGGATCGCCCTCGTCTCCACCTTCTCCATGAAGGAGACCTCCTACGAGGAGGCCCTGGCTAAACAACGCATGGAGTTGGGTAAAATGCAATCTGTTCGTGCCGACAAAAAGAAAAAAGACAAAGTGTCTGAGAAAAAGAACCGTGGGAAGAAGAAAGAAGACAAGCCCAATGGAAAAATCCCAGAACAGGAAAAGGCCGAAGAGGCTGCTGACGCCGACTCTGAAGCTGATGCGGTCGCTGAGCCTGTCGCTTCCTTAGCTGTCCTTGCTGCTCCGGTTCCTGAGCCTGCCCCTGCTGTTGAAGTTAAACCAGCTGCAGTCCCTGTGGCTGCAGAACCCATCGCTGTCGCAGAGCCCTCACCCGTGCCCTCACCTAAAGAGAAAAAGAAAAAGAAGGTGGCAAAGGTTGAACCGGCCTCTACTCAGCCTGCTCCTGTTGTCTCTGCTCCTGCACCAGTCAAGTCTGCTGCAGCTCCTCTCATAACCCAGAACCCTGTGTCTGCTCCAAACAAAGCAGCTGCCTCGTCTTCTGCACCAACCTCCGCTAAGCCTGCGCCTGCATCGACCAAGGCTGCTGCTGCTGCTTCAGCCAAGTCTGCTTCCACTCCTTCTCCTGCCCCTGCATCAACCAAGTCTGCCGCTGCTTCAGCCCCTGCATCAAATAAATCTGCTGCTGCTTCAGCCCCTGCATCAAATAAATCTACTCCTGCCCAAGCCAAATCTTCTGTGTCAACTGCTCCTGCACCAGTTAAATCTGCTCCTGCACCAGTTAAATCTGCTCCTGCACCAGTTAAATCTGCTCCTGCACCAGTTAAATCTGCTCCTGCACCAGTTAAATCTGCTCCTGCACCAGTTAAATCTGCTCCTGCACCAGTTAAATCTGCTCCTGCACCAGTTAAATCTGCTCCTGCACCAGTTAAATCTGCCCCTGCACCAGTTAAATCTGCCCCTGCACCAGTTAAATCTGCTCCTGCACCAGTTAAATCTGCCCCTGCATCATCCAAGTCTGCACCAGCTCCATCCAAGACTGCTCCGGTGCTGGAGGCTGTCACTAAAGATGTCCCGGTGATGGCTGTGCCCCCTGTAGGATCCCAGCAGACTCCGGCTGTTGTGTCAAAACCACAGGAGCCCAAGAAGAAGGCTTCCAAGAAAAAGGCAGAACCTGGTAAGCGGATATGTTCTAGATAAGTCAATTTAAGATTATTTTTGCATTTTGAACAATTTACTACAGTTGTACAAAATATGTATTTCTATTTTTGTTGTTTGGGGTTTTAAAGTGGTAATGAACGAAATGATGTAATCAACAAAACCTCAGGTATGGAATACAGTACAGTAGTTGTTTGGTTAGGACCATTTGTTGCCATAGATCTGCTGCCTTTTGTGAACGCATCACGTCACACTTGTAGTAATTTGTCAACTGTTTCATTATTGTGTGCATTCTTTTTATTTTAAATTCAAAATATTTAATTTATAAATATTTTCTTTCCAAACTATCTTCCTCAAACAAGAGGCGGTTGTCAGACAAGGAGTTGCATTAGCCACAACTAGGGGTGCAGGGGGAAAAAAAATCGATTAAAAAAAAAAAAAAAGAATCTAGATTCTTAGTCCTGGCGATTCAGAATCGATTCTAAAAGCCCCAAAATCGATTTTTATTTTTATTTATTTTTACTAAATATGT
The DNA here is from genome assembly GCA_038048925.1 of Garcialebias charrua. Taxonomy (NCBI): domain Eukaryota; kingdom Metazoa; phylum Chordata; class Actinopteri; order Cyprinodontiformes; family Rivulidae; genus Garcialebias; species Garcialebias charrua. The sequence goes on along the minus strand of JBBPBX010011399.1, from coordinate 39,674 downwards.
ATCAATATGTTAAAAAAACAAAACTGAAGTCTGTATTTTATTTTGAGTTAAAGGTTAATGCACTATGGTAGGCTGAAGTCTGTTTACTTTTTATTTATTTATTATATATATTGAATTATTTGTCTATGATGGACTGGAGACCTGTCCAGGTGTCCCCCGCCTCTCGCACAGTGATGGCTGGACATGGACATCAGTGACCCCCGTGACTCTTAAAGGAAGAAGTGGGTAAAGATGATGGATGGATGAATTATTTGTTCCTAGATTTTTCTTTTTCTTTTATTGTTAGAGAAGTCCAGGCAACTAAGCTAACCTAATACTGGTAATTTAAGTTACAGAATTTAATGCATTCCTGTATTATTTGTTCCTATTTTTGGTATAAATATCAAATGATGCAAAAAATTTGATACAGTACAGAACCTAAAATTATTGTTTTAAATAAATGGTCTGTTTTTTTACATTGTTGTTTAATATTCTCAGTTTAAAATGATTGTTTTAAATAAATGTTCCATTTGTTTACATTGTTGTTTATTCTTTTCAGCTTGTCATTTACAAAACTGAAACTAAATTTATGACCATTTTAATGGAAAAATCGTTTCTGAATCGTAAATCGTTTCTGAATCGAAAAAATTGATTTTGAATCGAATCGTGACACCAAAAATCGGAATCGAATCGATTCTCCAGACACAGAGATTCGCACCCATAGCCACAATGCTGATTATGGGTTTGTTTTTTAGTTCAGAGTGGAGGCGTGCTCGCATAGTTGCATAAGTTCAGCAGAAACAACCTGCCAGTAGTGATGTTCCTCCAGCTGTGTATCCACCACTGGCCTTGGCACTACTTGTAATGTCTGGCACTCAGTCCTGGAGGACATAGAGCGCACCGGCTTGTCCAAACACTGCTGGCCTGTTTGGTTAGCTCACAAAGCTTTTCAGTGCCACTGACAAAGTGGGGAGAGATGGGTTGACTGTCTCCCTTGCCGGAGGCTTGTCTCCGCCTGGTGCCACAATGCCCCGTCATTTTTCCATCTGAAACCGCCCAGGGTCCCAGACACGAAAGACCAACCTCAATGTTATTTTTCTCAAGTTTGAGCCAATGCCAGTCCAAAACTTTCATCAGTAGATCTCTGAACTTCTCTTGTTTTTGTTCTTGAGTTGCTCCCGGTAGGACTGGAAAGCACCTTGCATGGTAGTCTGCCGCTACCGGTTTATGAATTAGTGTAGCATTCAATGTGTGTAGCACTTTGAGATTTTCACTAATGAAAAGTGCGTTATAAATTGAATTCATTATTATTATTATTATTACTGTATTATTGTTTTTGTGTTTTCCTTTGCAGTGGCAGTGGAGGACTCTGCTGATGCTCCGCTGTACCTGCCCTATACGGCTCTGGTGTCCACCATTAACAGCATGATGTTCAGTGAGGGAGAGGCGCAGCGACTCATCGAGATCCTGTCTGAGAAAATCGGCATCATTCAGGATACCTGGCACAGGGTGCGCATCACCAAACGCAGCAGTTCTTCTGTAGGATCTCAGTATAAACTGCTTTGGTTTAAGACTAAAGTAGAAGATCTTTTCCTTCTTTCTGTCTGCTTGGATTTAGGCCTCTCAGAAAGGAGACCCAGTGACCATGCTGAAAAAACAGCTGGAGGAGAAGGAGAAACAGCTGGCATTAGAACAAGAGGATTCTTCTGCAGTTAAGAATCGTGTCCGAGAGCTCTCGAAGGTTAGACATACAAGTCTCAAAGCTTGAATATGTGCCTAAGCACATTGTCCTGCCTTTACTGTTCTTTAATTGTAAGTTTTAGTGATTAGAAACAATTTACAGCAGTTTGGTTTGTTGCCAGCAGATGAGAACAACTTTCTACCTGAATTAAATAATTCTCCTTTAGAGTTCAGTTTTGTATTTTGTCCTGAAGATGGCACTAGAATCAAGCATTCAAGATGAATCAATTCAACAAACAACTTCCTAAAGAAGCATTAACAGGGGTTCCCAACCGTGGTCCTTGAGGAACACCATCCTGCATGTTTTAGTTGTCCCTCTGCTCAGACACAACTGATTCGTGGTTTAATCATTCTGCCTCTTAATCACCTTTCATTCAAATCAGGTGTGTTGGAGCAGAGGAACAACTAAAACATGCTGGATGGCATTCCTCAGGGACCAGGGTTGGGCACCACTAAAGAACTTTGACTAAAAGGTCAAGCTGTCATCATTTAATTAGGCCTGTCGCGATAAATCAATTAATTGCATGGTAAATGAAAATTATCGACCTCATTTTCATATTGTTTCTTCATGTCTCTCTTTCTACTGAAGACACTGGATGACAAAAGGCCCAACTCCGGTGCTCTTCACTGACCCTTCCCTTTCTCTTTTCTCTTTAAAATCTGTTTTAGCCGTCCAAAATCATACCATACCACTTTATTTATAGAGCACTTAAACAGACACAAGGCCAACCAAAGTGCTGTACAATAGAAACAAACAAGTTTCAACAAACAAAACATGTTTTTGGATCGTGAAAAGCAGCTAAGCTGAGAAGCTAAGCTAACAGGCCGACCTCAGGAATAAACGTCTGTTTTGTCAAAGCTCCAAAATTCATGGTTGAAACCTTGCCTTCGTGTAAAAAGTTTTTTTTCCTCTGCAATAAGAAGCTGAGAACTTGTTTACTGATTTTATTTTAAATTAAAAGCTTGTTGTGGAAAAATGCTATGCTAAAGAGCTCAAACCACACTAAGCGTCCACCATTTTGAGAACCAAAAAAAACAACAGGAACGAGAGACAGCCCATGTCGCGTCAAGGGGCCTCCCTTCCATTTTTCTTAGAGACTCGCTGCTCGCTCCCTCGCCATCCATCCTTCAGTTCAAACTGTCTTGTACTACCATCAGGTGGTCAAAAAAAGTACTACATGCATTTCTTCTTAAATTTAACAATAATCACTACCGTATTCGTCGGTATATAATACGCAGTTTTTTTTCTCATTTGAATGTCCTGCGTATTATACACCAAAGCGTATTATCTATGGATTTTCCCCCCATATTTTTAGACCCATTTTTCGCTCTGATATCGCAGTTTTTTATTTTGGCCAAAAAATGGTGCAGTACCACTTTTGTCCGCTAGGGAGACACTTCCAGACCGTTTCTAGCTCATGTGTCCGAAAAAAGCCTCCTCTGGTCGGACTGACTCTATCGCTGCCCGCCCCCTGCTCTGGATGTAGCTGCATTTAGCTGTGAGGTTCGCTGTTTTTGTTAGCAAGATACCGTAACTCATAAACCACACCGCAGATTTTTAAATCCAGCTGATTTGAACATTTGGTTAAGCTCAGGAACCCTTGTGCTATAAAGTCAGCTAAGAAATATATTTTTTCTCAGCAAAGAAATAATAGTTTTTACCATTTTAATCTTGTAAAGTCCTTCCATGCTGCCGCTTCTGTGGCCGCCATTTTAAGCAGGGCAAACGAGGCGCTGACGCGTCGCGTAGCGGTGATGCATAATAGATGCGTATTAAACACCGAAGCGTATTATGTGCGTTTTTTTTTCTGGTTTATTGGCCATAATTGGTCAAAGCGTATTATACACAGGAGCGTATTAAAGACAGACGAATACGGTAATTATTGTCAACTTTCAAACGATGTTATTGTTTATCGCAATAATTTGAGATAATTAATCGCCCAGTAAAATTTATCGTGACAGGCCTACATTTAATCTAATTCCTCCCCTGAACTGGGGGGGTTTGTGTAAAAATTTTGGCACCAAAGGTCTAAACCGCAATATCTTCAAAAAAAATTTTTTTTTTACAATTTTCTAAATAAATAAAAAATTGCTGTGATTGATGTAACCAAGATATTTCTCTTTAAAGTGGCTTTTTGGCCACTGAAGCATCGCAGTGAGCCTGAACAAATCTGACTAGTTTATGTTTTTTTAGGAGCTGTCTGCTGAGAAGTCCAAAGTTGCCAGCGTGGAGACGAGACTGAGCTCTCAGTTGAGTAAGAGGGAACAAGAAATGATTGCTCTGCAAGCTCGTATGCAGGCCAGTTACCAGGACCATGTAGCTCAGACCCAGAGGCTCAATGCAAAGGTCACTTTTATACACATTGCACTTTAATTATACGTTGGTGGTTTTCTGTCAGCATTTTCTTTGCATGCTTTCCCTGCTGACTTGGCTAGCTCTATTGTTTCCCTTCACTAAAGTATATTCATTTGCAAACATTTAAGAATGTCAACCGCACAGTAAACAAGTCTTTATTGATTAATATGTCAAATCAGAACGTGAGCCTGCAGGAACAGCTGGACAAAGGCCCCAACGCTCAACTTGCACGTCTGCAACAGGAGAACACAATCCTGCGCGATGCTCTGAACCAAGCAACCAGTCAAGCTGAGAGCAAGTGAGCGCGTTAACTGATTGATGGTGGCATGCACTTTATTTCTTTATATGAAGCTGTAAACACTTTTCCGCTGTGAGCAGCTTTTAGAAGCAGGTGTGGAGTAGCTGTCGTGAACTTTTTTTGGTGAGGTATCTGACTCTAGTTTGTCTTTTTCCACTCTGCTTCCAGACAAAATGCAGAGCTGGCCAAGCTGCGACAGGAATCTGCCAAGTTGACCAAAGAGCTCGGAGAGAAGACTGAAAGTCTGCTTGCCGATGAGCACGTCAGGAAAGGGCTGGAGGCCAAGCTCTCCGCTGCCGAGAAGCAGCTCTCCCTGCTGCAGGTTGGCCCGGCCTGTGGGAACTCCACATCTTTATAATAAATTACACGAGACGCGGTCAAGTTTCCATATGGAAGCGCATTTACTTTGCCTGTTTTGTGCTTTACGTCCAGTGTCTCGTTTCAGCAGTTGTTTAGTTAAGGAATGCAAACAAAATGCAATCCATTCACACTTATTCCCTGACCTTCTTAAGTTATGGGGAGTATAACGGCTGCAGTAAAGCCACATAATGATACGGCTGCCGGGAAAATGCTTCTCCACACCAGCTGGGATGAACGTGTGAATCAGAGCGTCTGCCCTCTAGTTAACTGTAGAAGTGCAGGAAGCCTTTTTCCAACACGTGGCTTAACAGAACGGAAATACATACAATTAATTAGTTCTTCTGTGCTGTCGGTCGCTCACTGATGATGCTGTTTTTCTGAACTATTACTGGTTATTTGGGAAAACATAGTTGTCACTTCTGACAGTTTGCTTTGTGTAATTATTTACTTAAAGCCCTGTAGAGTTTTTGAGGATGGTATAAATTGTTGCACATCAGAACTTGGTAGTTGATGAAATGATTTGTGCATGACCGTCAACGTTTGCTCATTCAGATCACTTCCTGCAAGACATGTTAGTTAAAAATGTTTGTTTTTTGCCGTGCGAACTTCTCTTTTAAAGTTTGCTTCAGTTGTTTGTTGGATGTTTGCTGCCCCCTGCTGTTCTGACGCTCTGCAAATGAATCTTTCCAGGCCAGCCGTGCAGAAAGCGAGCAGTCCTTACAGAAAAGATTGGAGGACGTGTGCGAGGAGCTCAGAGCTACGCAGACCAAACACAACAGCCTTCAGGCTACTTTGGAGAAGGTCCAAAAGGACAGTGGCTCAATCTCAGGTTAGAAAATGGGAGAACGGGGTCCTACAGGTTATCAGGTGCGAAGGCACGGACTTCATCTGAACCGGTCTACGAGAAAACTTGAAATTGTAGCTTTGCTCTTCAATTCTAATCAGATTATAGTGTGAACGTTTATGAAGCGTTCACACTATTGTGATCCATTTTTCTTCTGTACGTTTTTTTCGGCGGGATTCTCGTCCCGCAGTTTTCAAGCTATTTCAACAAATCATAAATCAAAACGTTCAGCTCTTTCAGGACAATCCTGCTGTAATTTTTGTCATCGGTGCAACTTCAGCTTTTTAAAATATTTAGCCATTTCTGCCACTTTTTTTCCCTCATAGAAAATTAATTGAGCTCATTTTACCTCCTTCAAAACTTTAGATCTGTTTATAACCTTTTTTTGATTTGATTTGATATTTATTCATTCATTTTAAAAGAACAATACAAGACAGTTTCATCAGATACAAGAATACAAGTAGGATAAAATGAAGGGAGCAGAAAGAAGATGAAATCTTATTATATCTGCCCCTTATTTCACAGTTTGTTCAACCAATGATAACCTTCAAGCAACATCACAGAATGAATAATTCTACTTATTTTTCTAACTGTAATACACAAACTACATCACAAAATGAATAATTCTACTTAATTTTTCTAACTGTAATACACAAACTACATCACCCATAATTCTACTTAATTTTTCTAACTGTGTAAGTGCAGAAGCTCTCACTAGTCTAGCCCCTTCAAGCTCTTTTTTACGCGACACATTTCTTCAAAAAAGGAGGTCTTGAATCCAGC